>JBBMFX010000021.1:10904155-10917980 GCA_037832545.1 Rhabdalestes septentrionalis
TAAGACATCAATGTGTCGTCACGAGCCACAGGGTGTAATTTGAATTTGTCTGTGAATGTGTTTTTTACTTTGAAAGGTTTGACGCCCATCCACTTCCATTAAATGACTACCAGACTGCCACGGCTAAAGCTAAATATCTTCTTTTGTGTTCTGCTGAAGAAACAACGTCACCTACATATTGGATGCCCTGGGGGTAAGCAAATAAACATAATCTTTTCATTTTTGGGTGAACTATCCCTTTAAGATAGTGTGATGATAGAGTGGTAGTGTGAAACCCTTTAATCCTAAACTAAAGGCATTTATTTCAGGAGGTTTGGTTATTTAAGGGGCTAATTTTAAAAAGTAAGAGACTAATTCAGTAGATGAACCCTTTAATCTGTACACTTCCCTCCTTAATTTTCCTTAATTTCCTGGAAATTACGGTAAACATTAAGGTAACTTAAAGGAGTACAATCACGGGGTTTGGCTTCATGGTGTTAAGCTATAGGGTTGCAAAAATATTTCTGCATATATAATGAAAAGCTCTATGACGTTAACATTTTGTCTGTTCAGTGATATTTGCGTCCCTCTATAGTTTTACTGAACTTCTACGAATCTTCTACACATTTTTCTGAACCAAATATTACAGACAGTGACTGGGACATCCACTGTTAAAGCTGTAACATGCCAGGCCATTAATTTTTTCTGTGAAACATGATTGAACCTCAGAGATTTTTTTTCAGTAGTGGCGCAATCGCCGTGGCACAATACCTGCACAGTCACTAAACCACAGTGAATGTGGTGAATGGTTCCGTTCAGCCACACTGCAGATAAAGCTAGAAACGATAAGTAGGATTTACTCTACCTTCAAGTTGCTTTGAGGATGCCAAAACAGTGTTCCAGGTCATTCTGACCATATTTTACATTGAAAAGGTGTATCACGGCTAATTCCTTTGCAGTATTTGCAAGATCTCTGTAAGCCCCACTTGTAAAATATGTGTAATGGGTCACATTATTTTCTGCAATGTTTGTTGTGCTCCTTGGTGCAGATGTAATTGCTTTTTGAAAATGGTTATTGTCACAGGGCACAGGGTAAAAATAGCATTAAATCCTATAATGCCCGTAGTTTGTGGATGTGTCCTTAGTATCTGTGTGAGAGAGACCAGCATGGTGATGTTTGATGAAAACTGCCCTTAGGGTGAGAGGATCCAGAGTTTTGTACATAAGAGGCTTCACTGGGATGAACACTCATTCCTCTATTCTTTTGACTTCTCACATCTCTTTCTTTAAGCCTCTCTTTCTCTTCTATACTGTGTGACGACACACCACACATATGATCTGTGATTATTTTCACAGGGTTCTCAGAATACAAAAATATGTTTAATATGTTAATGATTAAGAAGCTACCATAACAACACTTTCTGTATAGCACTTTGTTATATTTCTCTTCCCCTCTCTCTCTCTCTCTCTCTCTCTCTCTCTCTCTCGCTCACGCTCACGCTCGCTCACTCGCTCGGTGTACCTTATGATCCACCCAACATATTTGATCTGAAAATTGGCTCATGAAAAAGACCTTCATGTCCAATTATGTCTGTGACATCTGTTATTAGAGCTAATTCCTGACACCTGCCCCTACATTTTCTGTATGCTGCCGAATCTGTGTTGTGGCTCATAATTGAACAGGACTCCCATTAATCTTCATCAGTCCGTCTCCTTGAGGAGCGCGGCCGTCTTGCTCACTCCACATCAGCTCTTAATCAGGCCTGCTTAGCCCAGGGGCACAGAGGTCCTGGCAGCGAGCAGAGCAGCAGGGAGGCCCTCTGAACTCCTCTGGGATTCCAAGTATACCCTGAACCTTCTCCAGCAGCACACATGTGTTGACAAAGGAAGCACAGTCCAGTCAGTGCTATCATTTCAAGGAAAAGAGAGGTTGTGGTTGTCAAACTAAGCTGTTAGTTTGAGGATCAGCTAGAAGACTGAATTTGACTTGAACTGTAATGGAATGGGTCTGTTCCAAAACAGTAGGTGTGTCCAAAAGCTTGTTGAACAACCTGCATCTGAGCTAAGCAATACTGTTTTTATTTATTGCTTCTTGTATATACGTCTGGAAGACATGTCATCAATTCATGGTTCACCAATGGCACCCATATGAGTCCAGGGTGTGCTCCATTTTTGTCTGTGGGAAAATTCAATAGCTTTCCATAGTTTCTGCTGGTTTTTCTTCCAGAATACATCACTGTGTGTTTTGAATTCAAAGATTCTTTTGTAGATGAAATGGCAATATTGCTACTTATATTTTACAAACCAACAAATTATTTGAATGTCTTGCGCTCCTTGCACTATGATAAGTGTGGTAGTCAATTAGCTTTGACAACTTTATACGCAACCTTAACGTAATCTTAGCCTTTACATAGTGACCTTAACTTGTCACATAATTGTGACATTAATCAAATGCTGTTAGCTTGCTTGTGCCATGTATTCAGCAAAATTCCTATGTTGACTGTCTAATTTTAGAGAACCAAGTGGCATTTAGGAAAAAAAAACATTTTTCTTTACCGTTAATGTAGACAAGAAATGCTTAGATTGATTTGGTCATTCGACGTACAATAAAATGACAACAGAATGTCCTTGTGGTAAATATAGATTGTTGCTCATTTATTTCTTTATGCCCATATGCATTAAAAAGACTTCACTCACATCTCCATGCCTTCCTTACATTTCCTTTACCTTTTAGCTTTAGCTTTCCTTTGCTAGGTGTTTTTTAGGTGTACTTTGCTAGCAGTAACTCTTCTTTAAGCCTTCCTGAGCACCGATGCTCGTCACTCTGGATAAGGCCGTCAGCTAAATGCCATAAATTCCAAGACTTAATGCCCGATATTGTATCATTTTGGACTGTCCTGGGCAAAAGATGAAACAATCATGAAACAATCCTTGTGATTTCATTGGTCATGGCTCCTAAACTTGGCTCCCAAAGACAGATATCTTTCTGCCCAAGTCGGAAATTTCTACTGACTAGCCAGTAAAAAATGCCGCATGAAACGATGCTTTTATCAACGTGACAAAAGTCAAACATCATGGTCATTCCACACATTTTATTCCACACATTTTAAAAGTGTGATTGCCAGATTGCAAGTCATCTTGTTCTTTGAACAACCCACTAGCACAGGCTGATGGTTTCTTCTGCTTACAGACCATTATACAATCTACATCCATGGTTCCAGGTTTATTAGTTACATGTTACATGGTGTGATTTGTAATGATCTAAAATAATTGCCTTCTATAGAAGGCACAGGAAGGCCCAACAGATAATAGAGCCAGCTTGGATTCATATCAGGCTGTATATAAATAGATTTCTGCCAATTTTTGGTTTCTCTGTCCAGGTTCGCCAGAAAGGTTCCTTGTGACCCTGCTTGTCTTTAGTAAAGAACTCAAAGCAATAATTACAGAGGCAGAACTGCCAAAGGTGTCTAAGCATTATGGTGTATCCAACTATGGCAATGCCCTACTTAAAGGCAAAAATCTGTGCCACACGTGGTGCCATCATTCAAGCCAAAGGACTTTGAACAACTTCCAAGCTGAGCTGATCTGTGTCAGTAGTCCATTGTGAAATCTAATGAATGTACGTTGGAGATTCTCAGTCGCACAAATTAGCTTTAAGTGAACATCCTTTTTTAAAATCACTTAACATAGTTTTCCCACAGATTTACTCGTGCTTTGCTTCTACAGAATGATTTGATATTTTAGAAAATATTGTAGAATATAAATAGAATAATGGTTATTCTTCATTATATGTACTTATTCAAATTTGACCTCAAATGAGGGAGAACATGTGATACTATTGGAAGCAGCAAAGCAGAGCAGCTTTCACTGATGGGAGAACATGTGAAGTGTATTAATGCTGAATCATGATTACAAATGTAATGTAAGGGCTTAGTGATAGTAAGTACTGTAAATATTTAATCACGGTGAGAAAGGTAAATGCTGAATCGTGTTAATATATGGAATGGTAATTAACTCTTACTCCATGTGTTCTCTCTAGGCTGCTGATTTATGGTCAGTACTGCAGCCACATGGAGCACGCTCAGAAAACCTTGGACGAGCTCATTGCCACACGGGAGGAGGTGAAGAGTAAAGTGGAGGTAAACTGTTTCACCTTGAGCATCTACTGCCCTGTCCTCATTCTGCTCTGATCAAACTCATTAGCCTTATCAGCCCAGTGAAGACACACACAGACTCTTATCCATAAATCATTGCAGCTGCTCAAGTGCAATAGAGGCAGAGCAATGCACTTTTGTCTTAATCATTTTCCTGCTGTGCAGACTTATAGACTCTTACATGATGTTTACGCAGTCTGATAGCTGGTGCTGATCCAGCTTGAGATGTTGTCAAAATTCTCTTTTGTCCTAATGTTCAGCGCATGTGTCAGAATCATCTGCGGAGTTAAAGTCTTGATCTCTGTGAGACATAGTCACTCCAAGCTAAACATTTCTGTAAAATCTTCAGAACGTAGTGGAGATGTACTGGAGCTATGTAACGAGTTAGTAGTGACCTATTTACCCAAGCAGGCCCCACAGAAGTCCCAGTTGCCCGTAGCGGGCCCAGAGGCGCAAATGCAGCTCCAGTGGAGCCCCCCCCCCAGCCTCTTCATCTCTCCGAAACTCTGCTTGTCCAACCCTTTAACTAAAATGGGCCCCTTCTTCTCTACAAACACATTTCTGAAACATTTCTGAAACAAATTTAAATCCATGTACTTTGGAGATTCCCTCCCATTTATTTGTTTTTACTTATTTTCATTCATTTGTCAGTACATGGTGCCAATATACAGATTGAAGAACATTGTCTATCTCGTTATAAAACATCTTTGCAAAATGTTTACAAATGCATAACATATACATGTCAGTTTGCATGCATACGCACCAGCTATCCTACATATGGCTGAATGCAAAAACAGCTTACTGGGAGTTTTAAATTATAATTAGGCTAAATTATTGAAACACGTTAAGATGTGCAATAAAATAGACAGAAAAACCATAATATAATGGCATAAAACAAGCCTATTAAGTGCTTAAGTCCTTGTTTTAGTTATTTTAATTATGGTGACATAAATGCCTATTAAAGAGTCCATAAGAGGGCCTTTTTATTACTATAGATTGGTACTGTCAGTGTATAAAGAAAGCACTGTGAATGTATAAATGCTCTAATAACAGTATATGTTAGATGGTACTGCGCAAACATATTAAGCTCCTTTATTATTATTTTTATGTCTGTGGGGTGTGTTTTAAAAGTAGAAGTGAAGTGAAGCAACTGCTTTTTCATGTGAACACACCACACAGTGTGAACTTCTTCTTTTATTTAACTCATTCACCAAGTGAAGCAGCGAGCAGCCAGGAAGAAGGTGTGTGGGGATGCTACCTTCCTCAAGGTCACCAGCTGCCCCAAACACGCTTACTGCTAAAACAAATACTTTTTTTTTGCACAACACAGTGCAATGTTACATTGCCCAGCCCTAACATTAGGCAGGTAAAACTGCCCACCTAATATTGTATAGGTCCCCTTTATGCAACTGAAACTGTTAATGCAGAGACTCTTCCAGACGCCTGAGGGTGTGCTTGGCTTACTGGCAGAAAAACGCTAGTGGCAGGTCTGTGAGTTTTGTAAATTGTGAGGTGACATCTCCAGCATAACTCACAGATGCTTGTTTGGGTTAATATTTGGCCATTTGGAGACCAAGTCTTATTGCTGTGTTTCGATTATCCTTCTGATAGAGGACACTCCCATTTGTGAACAATGGTACCATGAAGCAGTGTCTGGTACTGATATTTAGGTGGTATGTGTCAAAATAACAGCCACAAGAATGCAGGACACAAGGTTTCCCAGCAGATCATAGTCTAGAGCACCTGGGCCACGGACCGGTATCTGTTCATGAGTCATTTGGTACCAGGCCAAGAAAGAATAAAATGTCTGAAATATCTTTTATTTTCATTAAAACAAGACTTTTCTTGCCCACAAACTAGCAAAATCAGTAAAAAAAAAAAAAAGAAATAGCACTTTGTTTCTACTTGTATCTATACCGGTCCATGAAAATATTGTTTTACATGAAACTGGTCCATGGTGCACAAAAGGTTTGGATCCACTGGATTAGAGCATTAAACTCTCCTCTGGCTTACTCTCCTCCTATAGTGCATACGGGTGCCCTCTCTTCCCCAGATGGGCGACACACGCATACGGCTTTCATCATAATTTAAAACTTTTTACTTCAGCCATTTGACCAGGCCACCTTTTTCCTTTGTTTGTGTCCAGTTCTGATGCTCACATTCACAACATGGGCACTCTGACCTGTCTGCAGCCGCAGAGCCTAATACAAAACGGCCTACATTCTGACACCTTTGTGTCAGAGTCAGCGCCAATTTTTTTTCTTTGCTGTTAATGCTATAGTAGCTCAGACCTGTCACTGGCTCACTGGTTGTGCATTGTTTGGTACTTAACACTACGATCCCCACAAACCTTTTTGAAGATTTTCTGACCAAGGCATCTAGCCATTAAAATTTGGTCCTAATCAAAGCTGCTCAGATCCTTAAGCTTGCTAATTTTTTTACTGCTTCCAAATTCAAGAAACATCTGTTAACCAGTAGCTATACAATATACCCCTTAACAGGTGCCATTGTGATGAAAAAATTAATGTTATTCACTTTATTTGTCAGTGGTTTTAATGGTGGTTGAGGATGTTATGTATCTAGTTGTCATTTCAACCACGATAAAACCAACTAACCTCAGGAATAACAATAAAGACAGCTATTAGTACTACTACTAATTTATGGTCAAATTGAGCAAATCCGGACTGCAGTAGTGTCACTGTGTCTCATAGGGAGAGCGACAGAGGGCCATGCTAAATACATCCAGAAATAAAGTCAGGAATCATATGATGTGAGGCAGCTACTATGTCTGAGCAGGATTAGTGTGGATTAGTGTGTAGGAAATCGTGAAAACTGGGATTGTTGTCTGTGCTAGGATGACACATGCAGATGATTATCACACAGCCATCTCCCACAAGGGGAGGGCTCGGTAATTGGCCAGGCTTCTGGGATGCACTGCTTGGCATACTCAGTAACTGGAGTGCCTCTTACAGTGGATCAAAATCAAAATCTTTAATCCTTCAGGAAAAGGACACGAACAATGATTGATACTGTTGTGATGAACTTCCTCTTCATTCTGTGTTAAGTTTCAAGTACCATAATTCTAAAAATGTTCCTCTTCACAAGAACATGTGTTCATGATTATGAAGTGGATGATTGCATCTAACATTATGAAACCATAAATTACTAATAGGATTCATGTATGTCTTCTCTCACAATAAAATCTTTTAAGAAAACACTGTACATCCTACACTGTACATAGGGAGTTTCTTCTACAGGTATTGTTATATCACAGTTATTGGCGAATGTCTTACCAAAGCTGTTCTTATTACCTTTCGTATTACATTTTCTTTAGCTGAACATGCTAAAAGTGTTATTTGTAGGAAGTGACTATAGATTACAGATGCATTAGTTAGCAAGTAAACGTACTTATTCTGCATTCATTTGTGTTGTGGAACAAACAGCCAGGAGTCACTAATTTTAAGCATTGTTGTCTTGAAATTTCACCACATAAGGAAATCATATTTAGTCGTATTTTGTATAATCATCGCAAGTTACCAAGACAAAAACATCAACAACTGCTGCTATAAAACCATGTATTGAATTACCTCTTGCACACAGCTCCAGACAGATGTAATTACATGGACAGAATGTAAAATTAGACATCTGTCATGCAAGCCAACTCTGATAGAAACATAAGTCCAACAATACAGAAATAAAATGTCAGGTGGGGAATTACAGAATGAGCTATTGTGGAATTGTTACTGTTCTGTTGCTGATCTGTTGCTTATGTCTTGCAGGAGTGCACTATGAAGGTACAGGAAGGAAAGTTTAAGCTGCAGGATCTGCTGGTGGTTCCTATGCAGAGGGTTCTGAAATATCACCTACTGCTAAAGGTCAGTGCAAGGTTACAGACATCCATCAGGATTCAGTATCTTTACAGCTCATACAATGATTCATGAATCAGTGAGAGGACAAAATGTCTTATATATTTTATTTATAGAAATAGTTTGTTTCAAAGCCACTGCTGGTCATCACAGCTTTAAGGTGTTTCAATTTGGGCCGATTTCTCTTGAAAAGTCACCGTTAATTTATAACATGGATGAGGTTCTCTCTGTTGAATTCACTATTTCAAATGCTTCAATACATTTCAAAAAAGAAATAAAGGCATTTTAGGCAGACACCTTTAACTTTTTTTTTTTTTAGAATTCAGTTATTTTGGTTGTGTATTTGGTGATGTCACTGGGTGCTCTTGAAATGAAGTTCTCCTCTGATATCTAGTGTTGCTTTAGTCAACGAAAATTATGATGAAATATCATCGTCAGCGAACATTTTTCACAAGACAAAAACGAGAAAAGACGAGACGTAAATGCTGGTCATAAGACGATAACAAAACTAAATAAATAATGTAGTTTTGTTGACGAATAAGAACGAGACTAAATGTGATTTACAAGATAAAAACTATGCTAAAATGTCTTAATTTTCATTGACTAAAACGAGACGAGATGTTATTTCCTGTACGATAAGGAGGGGACAAAATCGTAAATGATGCACGACCTTACAGTTGAACCGCGTTACGTCCCAATACTTTTGTCCATTTAGAGGCACTGTGAATGAGAATTCTCTGCCCGAACCCGAACCCGTGGGTCAAGCCGATATTTCCTGCCACTCTCCTCGGCCCGGGCATTTGAGAGGCTCGGAGCTCGGAGTGTCAGTTTAGGAACGCACCCACATAAAAAAATCTTGATTTAAATCGGGCTGAGGCCGAAAATTACAGTTAATATATTGGAGCGAGTTGGACGCAAAGCCATTAGAGTGCAAGGGAGAGAGAAATGATACACTCACAGAGTCTCACACACACACAGTCTCACACACACAGCATGTTGCTAAGCAGCCTTTCCCATATCCATGCAAAAAGGCTGATCCTAAATTGTTCTGATTTGGTTGTATGGACTATATTTGTTCAGGCCAACACACTAAAGGTAAAGACTTTTCACACTTTTACAAATGTGGTTTATATCGCAACAGGCACACACACATTTTTATTTTATTTGCACTTTTTAGTGATGTGATGTTATTCATTTATTTTATTAAATCTTAAATTCAAATCAGAGTGTCTTCCATGTCTGGAATGGATGTACAGTATTCTTAAGTCTATAAGGTAATATTAGATAACCTTGTTTTACTTGTGAAATAGGCTTAACTGAAATTTTAGATTTTGTCTTTTCTACTTTTCTACTTATACTATTTTGACTGTGTTAAATAGAATTGCATTAATACAAAAGACTGAAATACAACTTTCATTGATTAAAACTAGACGAAAATAGTCTTGGATCATTCCGAATAAAATGAGACTAAAATGCTCAGACATTTAGTCAACTTACACTTGACTAGACTAAAAAGAGTCTGGACGTGACTAAGACTAAAAAAAAGTATAATGACAGCTTGACTCCAAGACTAGACTAAAACTAAAATTAAAACAGATCGTCAAAAACAACACTACTGATATCTTCGGTTACATCTTTACATGAATCAAAATGCTATTGAGAAAAAAAAATCAGCCCCATATGTTGGTGCTCCCACCTGCGCACTTCACTGTGGGCAGGATATGCCTCCAAACATGACAAAAGGAGTGTCGGACAAACTTTTTCTGTGGCATATTTGCGATATTTTTTTATAACACTTTTTAGACACATTTATTATATAACTGTATGAAAGAATAAACAACAATAATAATGGTAATAATAATTTAGCTTGACAAACTTTCAAGCCAAATGGTCATAATCTAGTGATCACAAAAAATCTCATTAAAAAAATCTCTTCACACAGCCTGCTATGCAGGGACTGCACAAGACGTTTGTGATTTCGCTGTGAAAGCCTGACCCAGGCATGGTTAATGAGAAGAGATAACTGCACTGGATCGCGTGTGTAATTTTCAAGAAATGTCGACAAACTGTTCTACTTTCCATTTTCACATGCAAAAACTTTCATCCATAAACGTTATTGATGGCATCAATCATTGTTAAGTGTAACCACACATTGAAGCGTTCAGCTTTCTCCACCCCCTGCACAAGTTTGTCTTTTAGAGAGAGAGAGAGAAAACAACAACAATAGTGTCTCTAATCAATATAGTCTTTAAAAATTTTGCCCCATGGCTGATGGATATGAAACAGTGCCTATAGAACACTGACAAACCTACATGTTGCATTATAGAGATATTCAATTGGATTCAATTAGGGCAGTAAAAGGTTTGAAAATTGAATTAAATATGTAATCGTATGTTTTTTCTAGTATTATAGTTTACTATGCTAACTAGTTTTTGTCCGTTCCAAGAAAAATTACATATTGTGACAATGTATAGGGAAGATTTCTGAAATATCACATTCAATTTCCTTTACTTCATATAAAGTGAAAGCAGTGAAAATAGTGTTATACCCTTCTATTTACATTAGCACTGTATTCTACCTTAGTTTAACCTGAAGTGATCCCATGACTAAATGAAACATTTAGAGCATGGATTCCCCAAAGAACTGTAAAACTTTAGTCACCATAAAATCTTGGAGTTTATAGTTTGAAAACTTTGTCTAACACTTGCAGTCTTCTAAAGTGACCTCAGAATGACTTCCCTCACACCAACTTAGCTAATAACAGTCCACTCAGCCACTGTTGCTCTGCATCATCTGAGCCATGATTAATTCAGCTCTGACATACATAATACAGTAAGAGAGGCTGAATGTGCCATGGCAGGGAGAGACTGAGGTGGAGGTGAAGGGGGTGGGTGGTTAAGGGAACGTGCTTGTTTTGGTTATTTCATACTGGACTCTTCCCCTTTATCATACCATGCACTGCCACTGTGCCACTGTTTAAAGCATCCATGCTGAAATCATATTATACACACTCCATTTCACTCCCTCCCACAGCGTCAAGCTGAAGTATTAATACACTACTGCCCCTAGGGCACTACAGGCGTGGGCTGTTGGAATGTGTGTGTGATGAAGTGCAGTGTGTGTGTGTGTGTGTGTGTTTGGATATAGATTGGGTTTGGACCCACATTAAACCTTGTACAGGTGATAACATTCTTATGAGTATTGGCAGATATCACTTTTATATTTACATTTCTTTTTAATGACAAGATGAAGATGAAAAGTCCACTCGATGTTGATGGCTCCACTCATTGTCTTATTGAAGATGGACAGTAGGATGAAATGAAAACTACTTTATAGACAAAAAAGTAATTGTCTGTTTTTTCTGCTTTAATAGATCAGCATATTACCATAACATTATGTTATACACAATATAATAATATATTTTCATATTTTAAACAATAATCACAGTTATACTGTGTAGAGTGTCAGAGTAGATAACGCACGCTTCTTACTCCCAGAAAACTCAAAATTGGAACAACATAATGCAAGTTAAGTTGTGACACTTTGTAACACAGCAGAAAATGTGGTTTTCTATAAAATGTGTATGAATAAGTTACCCTGGTATGTCTGAAACGTTTTTTTTTTTACTGTGTAATGGTTCAGGACCCGAGAATAAGTATTAATTGGCTGTTTGTTTAAATACATGTACATTTTGGGTTACAGTTGTTTTTGCATAGTTCGACAAGTCTACAAAATATAGTATTTTTGTCAATTGAATCTATTTAAAAGAGAAAATTGACTAACTTTAGTCAGTCCTAGATTGTTAAAATAGCCTAAAATGTATGAAATCTATTTACATAGAAGACTAAAACTGGAGAATGGCAGAGACATTAGAAAAATGACCACTGCACTGTCGGTGTTGCAACCCAACTTTTCGGTTTATGTTAATAAATACTTTTGTTTGCATTTACATATTTTTGTTATCGTGATAGTGTTCAGATTTAATATTACCATTTAGATTAGGCTCCACCAGTGACACAACCACTGAAGGTTTTACTTCGTGATTTTGGAATTGTAATACCGGTGATGCCGAGTCTAAAACCTCCGTGAATTTTGTGCGTGATCGGTGATGTTCATAACAAACTGATTTCTGTCTGCCTCTAGTGACCAAACATTAATATTTGTGCACTTATTTACTGGAATTGTTTCGAATGCACCAATTTCCCTCCTGACATATGCTATCTTCTCAAGATACTTCAGGGCTGCTGGCTGAAGGAACACTCTGAGCCGTAGCTTTGAGTGGGTGTTAAACAGATTGACTGAATTTGGATTGTCAGTACATTAAAAAAATGTTGTTTACAGAAGAAAGGATTTGGCTCACTCTTTTGAAGTATCTGTCTGATGCAGTTCTATAAGGCAAAAAGATGCCAGCACGTATTTTGCCGTATTGTCAAACAGATTTTAAAGAAATATTCAAGTGTTTTCTTAACTCTTGATGTCCTGTATGTGTAGGATACTACAAAAAAAAATCTGCAATTCCCTGAGTTAGTAAAACAACAGTAATTTAGGTTGCCGCGAACACTGGACCCTGACCAGACAAATAAGATATGTGCAATAATTGCAGTGTAATAAGTAGAGTGTGTTTGTGCTGTGTCTTTAATTTGGGAATATTTAATAGAGGAATGAAATTATGCTATTATTACAAAACTTTAAATGAGTTTGTAACCCCGGGGGATGATTAGCTTTTACTCAATAGACAGCCTTGCCAGGACCCCCACTGTATCATAAATATGCTCCATACTGCAGTAACTTTTAAACGCTATGTTCCCAAGCTGTTCTGTAAGTCGGTATTCAGCCATATTGTCTTCACCTACAGGAGTTGGTGAGTCACTCAACAGACCGACCAGAGAGACAGCAGCTGAAAGAGGCCCTGGAAGCCATGCAGGTATCAACTGACCTGAGACTGACCTGTGCATGCTCTTGCTTCAGGCCAGTTCAACCTTACACAAGTGTAATCAAGTGTAGTCTGAAACTTTTGAATGACTGTGCTATGACTTAAGATATGGAACATCTGGATTTGAAGTGGTTTTTTTCCCCTCTCTTTTGCCATTGAAGGACCTTGCCATGTACATCAATGAAGTGAAAAGGGACAATGAGACCTTGAAGAAAATAAGCGAATTTCAGAGCTCGATAGAAAATCTGGTAAGGGTTTGCTCTCCTCTTTGTCTAAAGCAACAACAGACAAACATTTCTGTCAGTTTAATGTGTCAAGTATTGTGTCCATTGCCCTTACATGTTTTTCAAATTCTATGGGATGTTTTTTCCTGGTCCCACAATACCAGTGTATTCACCTGCAACTGCCTCATGCACCGTGACTGTGCAGTGTAATAAATTATTAAAAGGGCAGACACGGAGAGGATACTCTTTAATTCCGTGTTCAATTGAAACTAAATCAGTGTATCTTCTGTCACTGTTGTGTCCGCGCAGTAGCTGTTAGTGAGGAGGCAAGTGGGTTTTTTATGTTCGTATCTGTGGTGGTGAAGAAATTACAATGAGAAAGTGAAAGTGTTTCTTTTTACATAGAAAAGGATGAGGTCAGCATTCCCTATAACAGCAGACTACTGCAGAGGTTGGGCAGAGTATGCTGTGGTCATTGCATCATATTGTGGTGAATTTGACTGTATGGTTTGGGAGTACCTACTGAATTGCATTTGCAATGACGTTTCCTCCCAAACATAGTATATTCATCCAGTGATTTCAGTTACACGGAGTGTGTGTGTGTGTGTGTGTGTGTGTGTGTGTGTGTGTGTGTGTGTGTGTGTGTGTGTGTGTGTGTGTGTCTCTCCC
>JBBMFX010000021.1:10920245-10931544 GCA_037832545.1 Rhabdalestes septentrionalis
ATTTTTTTTCTCATTTTGTCTCTCATAGTTGAAGTATATCTATGATGAAAATTACAGGCCTCTCTCATCTTTTTAAGGGGGAGAACTTGCACAATTGGTGACTGACTAAATACTTTTTTGCCCCACTGTACACATATACTTATATATACACACACACACACACGCACATGTACACAAATATATGCTGCCATAAAACATTCCAGAAATTAAGCTTTTAACACAGGTCAATTACAAAAGAAATTGTAATATATGTAATATTAGATTTACAATAGACTTGCATGCGTTTTTTATTCAACCTCAGGCATTAATCAAGTAACTGTTTCACTGTGGATATAATAATCAGTGTCAGTCAGCAACCACTGGTTCTTCAAAAATACTTTTGCATATGAATAATATATACGCTAATAACACCATCTATCATGCAATATATAACTAGCTTAATCACAAGAACTGTTTATTCTAAGGAAAAAATTTAACAGATTTAAAATCAGCATGAAAATGACTACAAAACCCACATAAACATATCTCGTAAGATTTTGACCTGTTGACCTGTGTAATTATAGCCACAAAATATATAATTATAACCATATTAGAGTGTTGGATACAATGTACCTTATGTGGTTGTTCATCCTACAAAACAGGTCAAACATCAAGCCGGAAAGAGCTACAGCCAACCAGCACAATTTCCAAATGCACACTTTTGAGAAGAACACCAACTGCAGGGCTTGTAAGATGCTGTTGAGGTGAGTATGTACACACACATGCAAATTAAAAAATTAAAAAATAATCCAAAAAATACCCAGGCATAAACGTGCCTTTCAATATTTAGATTCTGTTTTTGTCTGAGGCAGAAACATTTGTTGTTTGCCCTTAACATCCTAACGAGTCCTGTGTCGGCTTTTTGGCTATGGGGGAAAAATGAATGGCAGTTTTGAAAATTGTCCCTTGTGCACTCTGTGGTTAACCAATAAGTTCCAGTTTTGTCCTAAATATGTTTACCCTTTGATTATCACTGTCATATGAATATGAATATTGCTAACCTTATATTTTCCAAAGAAGCAAACACTCCTGCACATGTAATCAACACCATAAGATTTATTAGAACAGAAAACTTTATCCAGTGTCGTAGTTGACAGGTTTTGGCATTAGGAAGCTACATTTTTTGGTGTCGCAGTGGTTTATACAAGTAGATTTTGTTTTGACGGGTTTAATGAGCAGGAGTGTTGGCTTTCCTGCAGCCTGTATGTAGTTTTAACGACCTAAAACCAAATGATTCAGAAGGCGAAGTGACACGAAGTGGGAAAACGTACATAGGGCACTTTTGAATACACAGAATTGAATTGAGCGATTAAAAAAGAAAAAGTAAAAAGTTCTTTTTTCCTATACATAAAACACTTAGACCCTTTCTATCTGACTTGTATATGTAATCACCTGACCTTTAGAGAAACGAGAAGGGAAAGTGAGAATGAAACTAATTCAGACTTTTTCCCATGTTACTGTAGCTGGCTTGTGTTTTTTTTCTTTGGCCTGCCTTGATTTGATTGGCTTTATTGAGCCATAAATACCAGCAGTTCCGCAGTGACCTAAATTTGACGTCCTGCAGCCTACAAGGACCAATGGATGTACCGACTGTGAACAGCTAATTATAACCCCTATAGGTCCAGCACTGCTGTTTTAACAGCATACTGGTGACTCACACTGAGTGCCAGCACATGCGGGTTATATCGTGTGGCATAGGGAGTGCTGTATTGATGCAATATGGTGGGCTGTGAAAGCAAATCAGTCAGTGAACCAACAATCAGTGGGAAATAACCATAATGTGCAGTTCATTCTTGGAAGCTAATCAGAATTTTGGACATTGGCCAGCAGCTGTAATAACAGATGCTTCATCACCTAAAAACCACCCTCTCTCTATCTCTCTTTCTCTCATTCTCTTTCTCTCTCTATTCCCATACTGTCTCTCTTTCTTTTTTATCTTTCTGTATCTGCTACCCTGTTTCTATTTTACTCTGCCTCTGTCTCTCTCTCTGTCTGTATATCTCTCTCTTATATCTGTCTCTCTCTCTGTCTGTATATCTCTCTCTTATATCCTGTCTCTCTCTATCTCTTTTATTCTATCTCTGTTTATCTCTGTCTCTCTATCTCTATTACTCTGTCTCTCTGTCTCCCTCTGTCTGTCTTTCTCTTTCATATTGTGTGTCTCTCTCTCTCTTTTTCATATTCTGTCTCTCTGTATTTGTCTTTCATATTCTGTCTCTCTCTCGCTACATTTCTAACCATCTCTCAAACTCTTTCTCTCCTGCAGGGGAATTTTCTACCAGGGTTACTACTGTTCCCGCTGTGGGGCTGGTGCTCATAAGGAGTGCTTGGAGGTCATTACCATCTGTAAAATAAGTGAGTTACACATGGTGCACACTCCCTTAATGATCTGAATTGCTTCTGGAATTTAAGTCATCATATTTAAGGCATAATCTCTTTTCTGTCTTTGTTTCTCTCTTGTAGGTCCCCACGATTTGGTAAGTTCAGATGCTTCTTATCATTCAGGCAGAATGAGAACTAATTAGATGTGTTTCTTTAGTTTTTTTGCCCCACTGTTAGTTCTGTCCAGTTTTACACACTGGATTTTATGTCTTCAAAGCTTCAAATTTATGTTAAAATTGCTGACTATTATTAATGCACATGATCTCTGTATTTGACAGGAGCCTGGACTCCCTCAATCAGGTGAGACCTGAGCATGTCACCATCTGCCTTGCTATATTCTGCTCATGTAGAAATGTTTTTATCTCATCATTGTACATTTAGACCTTTTATTGCGAAGTGCTTCAGGTGAATCCTCTGAAACTGCTCAGTTTGAATGGAAAAAGGCCTGTTCCCGGATTACAGTCATTACTTTAGCCCATTGCTGCCATCTAGTGAGGATGCTAATGTTAGTAATACTAAATAGAAAAAAGTATTCATACCTTTTTGAGTTCTTAGGATGAGGGGACATGTAGAAAAGACTCAAAAATAAAAAGTGCAAAATGCTTACCATGCTTTCTGTTAATAAAATTGCCACTGTTAGAGTTTTGAACTCTGATTTTATCATTGGACTGAATTAGATAAAAAAATGACTTTATATTTATTAAAATCAAGTTGTCTTTGTATAACCATGTCTTTGCCTGTCTTACTGAAGGTCCGAAGATGGTGGCTATCCGGAACTACCATGGCACTCCAGCCCCTCCAGGCAAAATCCCCCTCTCCTTCCAGACGGGGGATGTCATCGAGCTACTGAAGGGAGACCCAGACACCTCATGGTGGGAAGTGAGTTGACACACTCATATATCCCAAATTGTCTTTATCGTACATCAAACCTCGTTAGTCATGTTCTGTTCTGAGCTGCTGCACTCTATAGGACAGTGGAGCAGTGGGTGCCTATGACTATTAAAATGGAAGTGGAACATGTTCTAAATGTGCCGTTCACTCCCCAGTCCACACAGTATACAAATGACATTCTCTGCAAACACAGGCTGTTTTGAACTCAGTTTTTATGGTGTCATAAAAAATCAATTTATTTATGCTACAGCAGTCCTCCCCTACCTGTTCTCATTGAGGTTTTAAGGAGCTACTCAGAACTGAGATCGCTTACATACAGTCTTAAAGACAAGCTGCTCAAGAGATATTAGAAAATACAGCTGGTACAATGAATTAGCATTGGTACATAAACCCACACAGACCCATACAAAAGTGTACAAGCAAATGTAGGGGATGAGCCTTTAAACGTTTGCCAATATTGCCTGTGTGTGTCTCTTAGGGAAGACTAATTCAGACTCTGAAGACTGGCTACTTTCCCAGCTCCTGTGTGAAGCCATGTATAGACCCTAAGGTAGAGCATATGACCCTCATAACAAGAGAAACCTTTACATTGTAAACCTTCAGTTGAAATCATTCATTTTACAGCAATGAGTGCAGTGACGTTGTTACTCAATTTCTTTCTCTCTCGTCATCTTTGTCCTGCCTGTTCTTCCTCTAGCCTTTTCTGCCTTGTCCCAGCCGCCAGTCCTCAAGAGAGACAGATTACTGTGTTTATCCATGGTATGGTGTCCTTTTGTATTCCAGTATTGATTTTGCTATTCCAAGTAAAGTGTGAGTAAAAGTCCTGCTGGAAATTTTGCCCCCACGAAAATTAATCAAAAGTTTGCACACTTATGGCTGGAATCAATAAAATGATTGATTTGTTAACCACATATGCAAGGCATGTCATGACATTTCCAGAATGATAATGAATCACATTTAGTTGGCCTGTGTACGCTTATGCATGTATTGTGTGTGTGTGTGTGTGTGTGTGTGTGTGTGTGTGTGCGCGCGTGTCCTTGCGCTTCACAGGTTTGCAGGGAACATGGAGAGGCAGCAGGCCGATAACCTCTTGAAATCTCACAGCAGCGGCACATACCTGATCAGAGAACGGACTGCTGAGGCCGAGCGGTTTGCCATCAGCATCAAGTGAGTGAGATATGAGAGACTGTACAAGGCGACGTCACAACATTTTAGATAAATGTTTTTATTAGCATTGTAAACAACATGATGGTACTCGGTCTTGTTAGTACAGTTTAGGTGTTTATTCAGTAATTAAACAACACTGCATAACCACATGATTTAACCAGATGTCTAGACCAAAGTAAAACAGTAAGCAAGTAGCTAATTACACTACATGGTCAAAGGTATTGGGACACACCTCCTAATTCTTGAATTCAGGAAGTATCTTACATCCAGAGAAGGGCTTAAATTTAAAGCTTTAGCAGACCAAGGCCTTTTGGACAACATCGTGCTTCTAACTTTCTGGAAGAACTTCTTGTGTTAGAGCATGGCTGTGTCTTGGTGCACAAAGAGCTCCATAAAGGCATGGCTGGATGAGTTCGGTGTAGTTCGAACTGACCTCATGCCCATCCAACACCTTTGGGATGAACTGGACCTCATTAATGGAATACAGATTGAATGCGGACAAATTTCCACAGGAAGTCCAGAAACTTGTGGAAAACTATTCATGAAGAGTGGAAGCAGCAGGGGGGGACCAGCTCCATATTAAAGTCTGTGTATTGAAATGCAGTGTCATTAATGTCCCTTTTGGTGTAATGGTCAGCCATCCTAATACTTTTGTCCATATAGTCTACAGGTAAAACATTATATTATGCACTATATCCCACTTTTACTCTTTGGGACTTCGTATATAGTAATATACTTCTCTTTACTAGGTTTAATGATGAAGTGAAACACATAAAAGTCATAGAGAAAGACAACTGGATTCATATCACAGAGGCAAAGAAGTTTGAAAGCCTCCTGGTAAGACAACAATATGTTTACATTCAGTATGAACCAGCTGTGATTCAAGCTACAGAAATAAGATGATACATTGTAACTGAGCATCTGCTTCTGGGTTTTTATCCTAACAGGAGCTGGTTGAGTATTATCAGTCTCACTCTCTGAAGGAGAGCTTCAAACTGCTGGACACAACGTTAAGATATCCTTACAAGTCTAGAGAGCGCTCAAACTCACGTGCCAGTACTCGTTCTCCAGGTAATCACCAAATTCCTGCCTCATTCTCTCTTTTTTCCTTTCTCTCTCCCTTTCTCTTTCTCTCTCTCTCTCTCTCTCTCTCTCTCTCTCTCTCCCTCACCTTCTCTCTCTCTTTTACTCTGCCTTTCTCTCTCTCACTCTCTCCCCCCTCTTTTCTCCCCCTCTCCCTCCCTCTATCCTTTTCCTCACTTTCTCTCTCTCTTCTCTGTGTCCCTTTCTCTCACTCTCTTTGTCTCTCTATCCCCTTCTCTCCCTCTCTCTGTCTCCAGATCTCAATTTCTCCTTTCTATTTAACCTTCACGCCCCTCTATCCTGCTCTATTGCTCGCAGATCCCAGCAGCTGGTCACGTCCCCCGCATGCTGCATGCCACACCCCATTTCCATGTCACCAGTCAATCCCCCGTGGCCTGTATACCCTGGAGCCGCCCTTTCTGATTCAGGGAGAGGGCCGGCTGTAGGGTGAGCCCGCTGCCTGGCCGGCTGAATGGGCTCTGTTTAACACATGCAGCATTAAACCTATTATAAATGATTTTCACCACCCTTTGGCCAAAAGCCTACCAGACCGCCTTTGTTCACCTTCCAGCCAAGCCTAACTGACCCTCACTGAGGCTTTTATTGAAACACATGCCTGCAGAAATGAGCAAAGACAATGCACGTCTGTTGGTGAGGGAGGAACGGTGGAGGGGCTGCTGTAAGGAAAAGGTCAGCGGCTTGTGTTCAGTGAGAGAGCTGATTCACAACACATAAGGCAATAATACATTATCATGGCAGGAAATATCCTTCTTCTGGCTCTTTTGTGCAGTGTGCCTGTTGTTATTGCAACTCTTCATTAGTGATCGACATGTGCATGGTAATATAAACCAAAAGACATGCGCTTTACAGATTTTATACAGTTGTCTTATTGCGAAGCTCTTAATGCTCTTTGACTGAGTTCTCCTCTTTTTTCTTCTCTACCCTTCTCTTCTCTACACTTCTCTCCTTTGTTCTCCTCCTTTCTTCCCTCTTCTCCTCTGTTCTATTCTTTCTTCTTCTCTACTCTACTCCTTGGTGTCCTAGCAGCCTCCTGTGCTTCCTACAACTTCTCCTTCCTCAGTCCTCAGGGCCTCAACTTCTCTTCTCAAAGCTCTGCCCCCTTCTGGTCAGGTACTGCTAAGGATTGGTCTCTTTCTCTCTCTCTCTTTCACTCACTCATTCCCTCCCTCACTCATTTCACTCTTTCGCTACCTATTATTAACCATGATAATAAATCTTTATTTTTATAGCACTTTTCATACAAAAGAATGCATCACATTCGGTAAACCAAATCCTGATATCCTAATTGAGAAAATACATAAAAGATTGGAAAAATCTAATAAAATCCTTAACAAACACATTAAAAATTATAATCAGAAGAGTAAACATAAAAAGACAATAAAACATAAACTTTAACAAATAAAATGACCAGGACGACAACTAAACTTGAACAAATGTTAAGCATTAAAAGTTTTTTTAAATATTGGCAATGAAATTATTGTTGGTACTTTGTTTCACACTCTGTGTGCATCATAACTAAACTCTGCTTCGCCACTGATTCTCCTATTGGCTCTAGGTACATACAGGGCTTTAGAGTGGCCAGGCCTGAGAGCCCTCGCTGCAGTGTTGAAAGCTAACAAGGTGCTAGACAATTTAGTGCTTTATAAATAAGTCAAATACTTTTAAAATCAATTCTAAAAGACACAGGTAGCCAGAAGAGATCATATAGAAGTAGTGTAATGGGATCTGATTTCTTTGTTTTCATCAGTGTTCTAGCTGCTGCATTCTGAATAACTTGTAATAACGTGTAATAACTGATGGTGGTATTATGTAGACCAGCAAAATGGGAATCACAATAATCAAGACGACTGGTAGTGAAAGCATGCATCGACTTCACAGCGTCTTTAACAGCTAAAAGTGGTCTATTGTATTTATTCTGTACATGTATATTCTTTCCTCTATGTGTGCCTTTTATGTTTTCTTTTCTTTCCTTTTTACCATGAAGCCAGACATCCATTCATTCTTCTTTTTTTCCTCCATACTCATTCTCTCCGTGCCACCTGCTCCCAGGTCTTTCTTTAACTGACGACATTATTATGAAGCCCAAATTCAATGATGTAACCGTCCATCTGATTTTTCATCACTCACCGCGGAGTCCACCCACGTCTTACACCTGGGTTCCACGCCACCCTGTTGAGATTCTCCTGCAGTGTCATTTCCGTGTCCTGTTCTAATAACTGATGAATCTTCTGTGCAGTTTTCACCCCCAGGGTGGTCAGCACTGCAGTGGCCAGATACAACTTTGCTGCTCGAGACATGAGAGAGCTCTCTTTGAGAGAAGGTGATATTGTCAAGATCTACAGCAAGATTGGAGGAGACCAGGGCTGGTGGAAAGGAGAGGCTAATGGAAGGGTGAGGCGCCAGCTAAAGCTCAAAGAAACTGAATATAAAAATAAGCTATCGTGGTGCATTTTATATAAAAGTCTATGTCAGGATAAACTTTTACTCTTTCAGGGTTATTGATAGTGCTTGGCAGCTTTCTCCTTTTGACTGTTGCTGAATAACACTTCTCTGTTATATAACAGGGCATCTTTAAAGTGTTTTTGCAGTATAACTGTCTGGAACTAACCATATGGATTTAGGCTTATAAACATAAACTTTTTAATCCATAATTGTTGATCCAAGTACAAAATCAAAAGCCATTCTGTGTAGTTGAGAGGTTTTTTTTTTTATCATTGATGTAATTTTTTTTTTTTTTACATAATTATTACATTGTTATTCTTCACTAATTGTGATATAATTGTCCCTATTTTAGAAAATGTAATGATATAACTTTTCACCCAGCGTTTCAGATACTTTTAGTCTCATTACTTGTCAACTGGGCTTGCATGGCCTGTTATGTTCAGTAAGAATCTTTTTGTGCTCAAACCTAAGTGGATGCTTCTTTTTTTCCTGGTTTCAGATTGGCTGGTTTCCCTCAACATATGTTGATGAGGAAGGCGTACAGTGAGGCTCGACGTGATCTGAACTCTGCCATCAACAGTCTTTTCTGTGGAAAAACCTTGTGGAATACTTTTTTGCTGGAAGCTGAATTTATCCGTGAATATTTGTACCCCAGTTTCTTTGTTCATCATGTACAAATCTACTTTCCTCACCCTTTTTTTCCTTTGGAGTTTGTCCTTGTGATTTCTGTACGGGGGAAAAATTGGATGGATTCACTCCGGGTTCCTTTTCGAGGGGCTGGTGGAGAAAATGTGAACAGTCCATAACTTTGCCTTGGACAAGCCAAAACCTTCAGCGTGGCATTGCCAATTTTTTTTTTTTTTTTTTGGTGTAAAGATAGTTATGATTTCTGTGGCCAAGATGAGGAGCTGGAGTGAACGTGTATAGATAATTTATTCAAGAGAAGTATCTATAAAAGATTGATGTTTATTGTTAAGAGAGTAACAAGGAAAACATGCACTTTGCATTCCTTTACAGAGAGAACTTGCCTTAGTGGTTATATTAATGCCTTGTGGGCTGACAGGAGTGTTGGTGGAAACGTGGTATGTGGAAATTTGTTTCTGCGCTCCCACACACACACACACACACACAAAAACACACACACACACACGCAAACACACCTCTGCCCTGTACAGTAATATGGTGCCTTTGAAGTGCAATCTCAGCTCTCAGAACACTCTCATACAGGTTCCCTGACCCAGGAGTCACATGGAAAGGTAGTGAGCCTCTTGCTGCCATGAACGTGCGCTACAGGAAAGCTGCTAGGAGGCCCTGAAACACCCTATAGGACTGTAGCTGGACAACACATACTAGTCATCTCTTACACAGAAGACAGAATAAAGTATAGCCATCTGGGTGCACCAGAACTGCACTGCACACGGTCTCCATCTCCTCCAGTACCATGTCTGACCCATGAAGATCTCCTCAGTGATTTAGAGCATCAGGGAGAAATGCCACCAACATGTAGATCTCTACCACCTGCTTTTGGAGACTGTGGACCAACTTCTCAGAGAAGCGAGTGAAATCTGAGAGTCAAACCGAAAACCTTTTCCGGCTAAATTGGCTAAAGCTAGGGCAAACACATTCCATATTGCCAATCACATATACATAATCACGTCGTTATCACATGGTTTCTCTTTTCTGTCATTTGCAGTTCCTCATTGTACAGTATCTTGCCTTATTGATTGGTTGACACATGGTGCTGCAGTGGTATACTTTTAGTCTCTGGGTTCATAGCAGGATTTTCAGATGTGCAGTTGCTGTAGACTAGGGGCCCCTGCTTACCTGCGAACCTCAGCCATCAAGTGCACTTTATCTGTGAAATGGGACATCTGAGAACAGGCAGGTTTCAAGAGGAAAACAAATCTTTCTGAAAAGGTTCTCGTGTCAGGAGACCAGTGACCTTTTTCTTTGAACTGCCTTTATAATTGTGTCAGATTCCAAGCACCGTTTCCTGGGCTCCTAAACTTGAAGCAGCCTGCTGGTGGATCTTAATTTCCTCTGGAAGAGAAGGAACACACCGTTTTTCATCCCTCTGTTTTTAGGGGTGTTTTACAGCCTGCCAATACTAAATACCTGTTTAAAAAAAAACAACTAAACAAAAAAAAAAAAAACTACATAGGTGCACTGATGTTCGCCCTTCATATAATCTACTGAAAATGTTATGTTGCAGTGGTCCATCAACCAAGACTGACAATATTTCACAGAAGCTAAAAAATGGATTGATGATCCCTGCCTGTCGAGTGAGAATCATCCATTGATTGGCTTCAGGTCTGGGCAGAGCACTCAACAGTGATGGAGGAGAGGATCTGGGGCTGAAGCCTGGGTTGGTCAAGGGGCTTTGTTGCTGTTTTTGTAGTGGACAGAAATCCATTGCATGTGGTCATAGATATTACAACTCCTGTCGGTGATCCAGAAAAAAATAATTGTGTACTTTTTTTTGAATGGTCAGTTATTTCCAACTGAGGTCTATCATGAAATAAATATTTCTTCTTTTGTCTACAAGTGCTTTTATCATTCTTCATGCAAGAACATGCACAAAAATCCATACATGCAAGCCCTATATCACTGAAAAAAATAAAGTTTGATTCAAAATTGAGAAAAATTTAAGGAAAAAGCTTCATATGGCATTAGAGCACTAATCAGCTGTGAACAGCTTTAGTAAGCTGTATCATAGATTCTGCAAGTCTCTGGAAGTGTAATGAAAGGATGAAATGCCTTTTTTTTTTTGAGTTGGCAATGGTGGAGACCTAAAATCGGAATAAGGAAATTTTTTGATCCCGGAGATATAAACTATCAGTCCAGTATATCCTATAGTTGTTCAGCTGGGTTGAGATCTAGTGCCTAATATATGATCAACATCACACCATTCAGTCACCCTCACGCCCTGGAGATTGGGGCATTGTCCTGAGAGAGACCACTTCCTTCAAAATAGAAATGTTTCATCATAGCAATGTATTGATTTGCAGAGTGCCTTTAAAAGGACAAGAGGTTGCAAACCATGGCAGCAAAATGCCTCTGACAGCATAACAGATCTACTAGAGCCATTCATTTTAATGGTCAGGCAGTTAGGCCCACAGTCAAAACACCTGAGGGACAGTTGCATTCATCGGCAGAATGTGTATAGGTCCGTCTCAAAAAATGAGCATATTGTGATAAAAGTTCATTATTTTCTGTAATGTACTGATAAACATTAGACTGTCATATATTTTAGATTCATTACACACAACTGAAG
>JBBMFX010000021.1:10931644-10942632 GCA_037832545.1 Rhabdalestes septentrionalis
ACACACACACACACACACACACACACACACACACACACACACACACACACACACACACACACACACACACTCTTACATTTCCCTGTTGCAGGAAGGGCCCGTCACTATTATTTCCCTTCGCAGTCTCCCCAAACGGGGGCGGATTTAATCTAGGCGGAACAGGCCTCATGCTAGCCTGCTCTAATCTGCACTCTCTCCTCTTTTAGACTCCCTTCCATTTGTGATTCAGCCGCTGAGGCGTGCTGGAGTGGCTCCGCTTCACAAAGTGCTCTGTGTCTTCGGAGTTCTGCTTGAAACAAGGTGGGTGAGTGTGAGGGAGAGATAGATGGAAGGTTTGATTTTTTATGCTAATTCATGGGTTCAAGGCTTCATTTTCTGCATTTTTACCAACTAAATCAGATTGTCTTCGAAGTGAATTAACAGCATGGAGGGTGAGATAAAGAATGTGCGTCAGAGGCAGAAGAAACCCACACATACACACACACACACACACACACAAACACAAATGACAGCTCAGAGATCAGCAGCCCATTAGCTCAGGTGGAGCGGGTGAGGACTGGGGTACTTAAGTGTCCAATGTGTGCTAAAGAGTGAATTATTCATGCAGCTCAGTGTGTGTGTGTGTATCTGTGTCCATATGCCATATAAATCCAGAATTCTGTGCTGAGGTGGATCTCCTCTTCAGAGACATACTGGCTGGTCAGCATGCAGCTGCCCTTTGTGCTCTGAGCATCTCCTGTCCAACACTACTCCGCTCACTGCTACATGAGTGAGCTGATCACCACTACTGATAAAAAAAGCTTCCAGCAAACACAGCTTCTTCAAACACAGCTTCTTTTGGAGTGATGTAGGTGTTGTAGTTCGAGAGTATTTTGTTCTCAATTAATCCAAGATTTCTCAATTTGATGTGTTAAGACTGGTAAAAAGATATACTGTGCGGCACAGGGAGGGCTAAAACAAGAATAACCTTTGATTATCTTGCACTGTACACTGTACTTAAGCCATTTGCATCAAACATTTGGGGGATATAAAAAAAAAAAATTAATATAATTGTGCATGTTTTCAAGACTAGACAGGCTTATGTATAGGAAACCGTACACATTTGTGACAGCACTAGCTTGGTCGCCCCGAAGCTTTCAACACTTTCAATATCAAAACGTTTTTACCACTAATGGCCCAAAAGAGCGAAATACACAAAGGCTTTACAGGAGAAGGTTAATCTTGAATGGGTGTTAATGTAGATAGATTTGTATGAAGTAATCCGAAAAACTTGTTTGTTCATTGATAAAACTGAAATGTAAAGACATCTTTTTTTAGAAGATAAAAAAGAAACAAAACCAATGATTAATTTCAGATGGAGGCAAGAGTCCCCAAACATTTGACTGACACAACGCAGCACAACAGCAGTGTCTCATTTCACACGCACAATCATTTGTTTATTATGGGTGGCTAAACTGCTTTGTGGAAAACACTTTCAGCATCCAAACTGAGAGCATATGGTGGTGTGGATGTGATGTTAATGCAGATGGGAAAATCAGGGAGAGACAGGCAGTAGACTGAGTGTCTAAAGGCTAGAGCAAGCACAGCAGGGAGAAACAGACAGAGTGAGAGAGTGAGAGACAGGGAAAGAGACAGATGTTTCAGCAACACTATTCCTATCTCTCCTCAGTAGATCATGATCAGGGTGTTCTCAGGTGCCAACATTTAAAAAATAACACTTCCATTTTTTTGAGTTGTTGTGCTGCGACTAATGGAAGTGATTGAAGCCTTTTATTCAGTTTCACTTGGTTAACCTTTTGGTTTATAATGGTTTGCGTTTGATGTACGATCATTTTTCTTTTCTTTTATCAGGGCAGAAGGAAATCACAGAGGACACGGACAAAGAGGAGCAGCATCCTATTTAGGTTATCAGTGTGGACCAACATGGATGTCCTTGCTTCGTTTCTTCATGTGCTGAATTCCCGAGCAAAGCTCAACCCAAAGGGAGCCCAGACGGAGGAGATTTAGCCACAGGGGGAAGTTAATTTTAGTGAAGCAAGATTTCTGTGTCCAACTGCCAATTCAGCCATGTGGACCACTCCTAGACCAAGACATCCCTGGTTTGAGTGTTCCATTGAAGCCCTTGTGATTGTTGTGCATCAGACAGGCAAGACACACAAACAGCTCTGAAGGGAGGAAACTGGGACGCATTTTCTTTTAGTCAAAGTGGATCAGAAGAACATGTGTAGAGAGGGGAAGGCCTGAGATGACAGGGTTGTATGGCAGATGAGGAATGAAACTGTTTGTTGTGTCACTCTCATCTTCAGACGAGGCTTTGAGGCCTCTCTATAGGACAGACACACGACGCCACGCATGCCAATAGCAGTAGCTTTTTTGTGAGCTGTGTGCGTGTCAGCTGTCCTGCCACAGGACTGCAGGAACTGTGCCACTGCTTTCAACATGGAGTCTTCAAATGATGCTGTAGGAATTTCCACTGCGGCTGTGGTGGCTATAGTTTGCAATGTACTGGTGGCTGTTCTTATTCTGGTCCTTTTTCTGATCCTCTACAAGGCTTGCAAGGTGCCCTCCTGCCAGGAGAGGGTACCAGTACTGGCACCTGGCAACATGCAGCAGAAAAATGAGCAGAAATATCTCTTTACCACCTGAGCACCATCTGAAAGAAGGAAAACACCTCAGCAGGAAAACAAAAGCTGGAAAACAGGTTTTGAGGGACAGGCCTCCTGCAGAAATGGACAGGAAGCAGACAGGAAAATTCGTATTCCCACCCCATCCCTGTGCCCTTACTGACCCCATGAGCCTTTTTCAGGTTCAAAGAACCAAGGCTGTGTTTCCTTGATGCCGGTGGAGGCCTGTGTAATTAGGGCTCTTCGTGAGGCACTTAAAACCTAAAATAGAATTCAGGCTCAGCTTGGGCTACCTGCAATGGGTTTGTCTCTGATGTCGGAGCGCTTTGATATAGTAGCACTCCACTGTGAGTGGCTTATATAAAGGTAAAGAGACTCTCGTTGTCCTCTTCACGACAGTCCAGTCATATCTGCCAGAGTCACAATCAGCCCACACACTTTGCTGGAGCAGCACACCTGCAGTGAAATGACTAGCAATCAATACAATGCTAATAATGAAGCTGACAGTTTGAGCTTGAAAAGGTGTGAGAGCTGCCCTGTAGTGCTTGGGTGTGAGTGATGCATTTTAATACCAAACAAGTGTTTGAAGAGTTTTTTTCCTCTGTCTTATTCTCCGTCGTTGCTTGCTTTTTCGAAGAGCCTGAGGAACCAGTAAACAAATATCTCCTCATCTCATTTGCATTCTCATCCAGAGCATATCAGTCATGAAATGATCCAACCACTGAATAAGTTTGAATGTAATGAATGATTTTAATAAACACTTCAGAAGACAGAACTTCTGGTGAATCTGATTCACGAGATCATAAAACATTCTCGAGGGAGTCTTCACCGCAAGGTCCTCGCTGTGAAAGACATACATGTGGTTGATGTAACATCATATAGCTAATGTGAATAATATTATGTTGTAAGAGCTGTAGATACATGAAAAATATAAATGACGTGCCATGCAACACTAATCAGGGATAGATGTGATTTTACAGAGCTCTGGAGCACTTACTAGGGATTAATTGTGTGGAGTACTCTCAGATTCCCGTAGCAAACTTAACAGTTTCTCCATCTTAGCTACCTCCACTTCCGGGCCTTTTGGCAACTCCTGACCCTTCTTCTCCTGGAGATGCATAGAAATAGAGAGCGAGAAGGGAGGCAGAGAGTGAGAGGGAAATGAATCAGCCATTCGATTTGAAAGTGAATTGACGCAGCTGAGCTAATGTCTCAATAAATGATTTCTAGACTGAGAAGGGAAATAAGAAAATAGACATTATGTATTTTCTCTGGTGCTGTTACATAGCACAGCACACAGCCGAGTGAGACGCAGACATGGGTGTTTCTACTATGAACAAGACTCTCCGCTCTAGGCTGACATTTGTCAAAGACAATTATTTAAACACATTATTTCCTTGGCTGAGGGCACTGAATTGGCCGCACTCCCCTATCAAAGATCATCACTATGGTTACTGACCTCGCAGACACAGTAATGAACTTAACAAGATATTCAGAGGAGCAGTTCAGTTGAAAACAGTGAGTAAATCCCTCTGTTTTTATTCCCGAAGTCGTTAAACTCCCCGCTGCCTCCCAGTATGTGCTGACTGCTGGGCAAAAAAAACCCCATGTAAAAGAAGCTGTTACATAATCCTCTCCTAAAGCACTCAATCTCATTTGTTATATAGCGGATCATTTAAACCACGGACCTGCTTGGTCAGCGGCTGAAATAAAACAGCAGCATGTGGAGAAAAATCTGTAGTACACAGAAGCTTGCTTTTCCATATCCACTGAGGTTTAAAGGCTGACACTGAGACATCTTTTGAAAGTCTTTTTAAAAAGTAGCTCAAGGTTACCACTATTCATAGAAATCATCAAAATGTAACCATGGAATGCAGTAAAGGGTAAAGAATCAGTGGGGAGAAACCTTTTTCAGGTAAAGAGACTATTTAGAGCAAGGCACTTCTCAAGGTTCTCACAGGAGACCTGTCTGTCTATTACCAAGCCTTATCTTTGCCTTGCTACTCATCTAAACCTGTGTTATTTATTTCTAGGCATGAAGATGTGCTGCTGAAATACTATCAATGACAGGGCAGTTTTTTTTTTACCACTAAATCTACTGAATCAGAGCTCTTACAACCTTTGGCTTTAAGGTTAACAGTTCAGCACTGAAATAATGTCTGAGAGCCTTGTGCACATTTTCCCCAGCCAGAAGATCACAAGGATAATGCATGAATTTAAGGAGCACTGACATTTGCATGATTAATCCATGAGTGGCAGCAAAGTCTGATCGTGATAGACATGATAGATATGAAGACAAGTTGACACTGAATGAAAATTTGGTGTGAACGTTGGGCTAACACAATAGTTTGCATCACAATGTCTTAATTATATGAGACTCATATATTATACACAACTTTTGGCTCAGACGTAGGCCAGTCCTTTAACAAAATAAATCTGAAAAACAAAAACCTTCAAAACAAAACCTGCATTTGAGCATGAGTGTTTGTTTAGTGTGGCACTATCTATTTTTCCACCATTCTATTATGAGAAGATGCGCCTAAATGCCTGCTTTGACTGTTGACAATTATTTCTACATAGACACTCAGCAAGGCAGTTTTAAATGATGATAAATCATTTCTCATCGACCTTTTTCCTTTGTTTTGTTCCTTTTCTTTACTATGTGTAGAGTGATTTTTGAAGTGCAGTAGCTATAAACTAAACGACTTTCAGAAGTCGGCATACTGATCAGCTATGTTTACAGTTTAAAAGTTGCTAGAGATGAGCTACAGAGAAAATACGATTCTGAAACGTCTATGACGAGGACCTGGAGCAGCCTGCAGCAGAGATGCCAACATTTCACAGCTGAAGGCATGGTACTAATCAATTTATCAAAATCAAAATACTTAGAGAATCACATTTTGTGCTGAAGACAGAGCCTTTGTTTTGCTGTGTGAAGTATAATATAAGAGACGGTGTTGAGGCTGCATATCCTTTGATGGAGTTAAACCTCTACCCTATATGGAACATTGTCTCTGCAATTCGGGGAATGCTGTTGAAAACCAATGATCTGAAATCAGTGGGGAGTTACATAATTTCAATGCAGTCGGCTGGAATGCTGAGGAGCTATTCAGTGTATTCCTTGTTACTGAGGTCCTAGATGTTTCAAAATATTCTTAATTTCTGTCATGTTCAGCATGCAATTAAAATATACTTGATATTGAAAAATAGAATAAAAATGTGATGCCTCAAAGACTGCAGCGAAATGTGTAAACAAATTAGAGTCAAATAATCACAATCCAGTTGCTAGTTTTTGTCAGTCAATTTGTACAGTCAATGGATAATTGTCTGCAGCTGAGTATGGAATATTATTTTTACTGATTACTGCCTTCCACCAAATAATATACAAGTAATTAAGTCTAGCTATACCCGAATGTTGGGGATAACAAAATAGAAGGTTGATGTTTTTTGCTTTCCAGGCCTTTATCAACAATAACTCTACACAACATATATCTTAATATAACACTGACAAACACTGACTTTCTGCAAGCACTAGATAACCATGTGTGATTACAGTTGTTTGTGCATGCCAAAGACAAATGGTAGAAGTAACTGCAATCTGTTGAAACCAAAAGCTACCTAACATTACTTAATAGCAACTATTGAGTACCAGTATATAATTGTGGAGATCAGATCATGAAATCTAGACACAGCACATTTACACTCGCCCTTTTTAAATGTGACTTATGCATCTAGATATATACTGATTGTTTCTCAATGCAATAGAACAATTTCTTAATCACCAGAGCAGTGTAGGCATTATCTAAGGAGACTAAGATCTTTTTTTTTGTTTTTACATAAGTTAATAATTTAATGCTAATTCATGCGTATTTCAGGCTTTTGAAACAGACATTAAAGTCAGACAGTTAAATATGTTCTGATTTACAATTCTGAATCAAAGTAAAAAGAAAGATACGGGTAAGATTTAGCCAAGAGCAGTGGGATAATAGTGTGCTATCACATACAGCAAATGGCTTTTCACCTTTTGTGCTTAATGTGTGTTTAGATAAAAGCAACTTGCTTAATGAGGAGACGCAGAAAAGAAATCACGTCCCTGAAAAAGATTCAAACAATAAACAAGGTAAGAATCAGGAGTTCCTTGTCTGCTTAGTTTAGTTCACCCTTTTCTCTGTTGCTAGCATTAACGGATATTTTATCTGTCATAAGAATTACTTAGATTCATCTCTGATGGAAAAGGTAGTGGAGGAGAAAATGCCCTCGACTCTGGCTATAGAGCCCCTGTGTCAGAGCGATTGGGTGGCGACTTGGTGGCATAATCTAAAAGCTCTTCCTCGTCCAAGAGCTTCTCCATGAAAGCACCATTGTCCTTCTCCTATTCACGAAAGGTCTGTTAAAAATGCACTGGTTGTAGGTGATTCAGGTATTTACCACATGAAATTAGCTTCTCCTTTAGGGGCTCCAACAGCAGCTACAGCTAGCTGTGTACTGGGAGCCAAGGTGCCAGACATTACAAGGTACAGAAAGATGTTAGTTAACCAAGATGATAGAATACTGTTTTATGTTGGGGCTACTGAAAATTGTCTGTGGCTTCTTATCTGGGTCCGGGTTGTGCAGCAGAATATTGATGGATGGATGGATGGATGGATGAATCCATGAGTGAATGGGTGTAAACAGGGCTTTGATAATGTAATATATACTTGAAGCAGACCGACACATTAGCTTGGCTGTTGTCAGTATTTACCTAACATGCTAACATCTAGCTCAATTCCTGCAAGTGCTTAAGGGAGAAAGTGTACCATATTATATTTCTCACATTTCTCTCAGCAAGTGAGCATCACGGTTACATATGTAGTGAAGTCAAATGAATTTATTTATTATCATTCAACCATCTACACAAATGTACAGTGAAAAAAAAAATCCTCCAGGACCATGTTGCGCAAAACAACTCAGTGTGACTACACTATACAAGTGCAAACAGGTCCACAACAGATTACAAATAGAGAGCAAAAGCACAATAGCAATAGCAAACAACACAACATTGTGGGGTGGGACAGTGCGGCTAACAAAAAACAAAAAACTGCAACAAATGAGCGTGGATGCAGTATTGTGTTAGATAGTAGCTAGTAGCTAGTAGTTAAAACTTTAAATAATTTAACGATGAATGAGGCAGGGAAATTAACAAATGAATATTGTGTAAAAAAAATGTGCAAAAAAAAATATTGTGCAAAGACTGCTTAAAAAAAAATCGGATAAAACAGATATTACGTTTGGGAGGCTGAAGGGCAAGTTAAGGGTAAAACCCAAAGGAACTTGGGGCAGGTGCCCTTCATCTCAGGTTTTTTGATAAAATGCACTATATATTTGGGGCCTCCAACATAGTAACCAGGAATAACAACATAAATGCCGGCTCGCTACAGCCTGAAGAGTGGAGTTATAAATCATAGAGCGGTGCAGGGAGCAAATTTACGATTCTCCTGCTCTGCAGAAGAGGCGTATTTACTGCAGTGGTGCAGCAGTCACGGATGCATGAACTCAAGCCTTACTTCCTACATTGCTGGGCTCAGTTCAGACAGCACCCTTTCTTCATTGTTACTGTCACTGTCGCTACCTTGTGGACCATCCTTGGGCTGCTTTTCAGAGCACAAAGTCAGCATTGCGTAATTCATTTTAAAATGACTGGGGAAACGCAAATGTCAAGCTTGATCGAACTTGTAAAATATCTCTCCAAGGTACAAAGAGACATTTACTTTTTGGCAGCTGTGAAAAAAAAGTACTAGGCAGCAATTCAGTCAGCATGCAAATGAAATTCTCTCCCCTTTGTATAAGTAAGAGTCAGAGACATAGAGAAAAACATTCTCAAAGTGTGTAATAAAGTGAGAGATGGGACAGAGGCTTCTGACAAATCATCCATAATGAAAACAAATTATTCTCCATCTAGGTAACTGCTGGCACAGTGGGCAGTTTAGAGCTGCATCCCGTCACTAATCACACGCCTAAATAGATAAGGCACAACCTTGATGTGTGCTGTTTCCACAGCTGCTGCAATAAAGGAGACAGAACTGATATCTGCACCAAAGGAAATGTGCAAACACTTCAATAGTGACAAAGGAGAGGTGTCCACAGAACAGCAACAAAAAATAACATTTAGCATCTTTTTCTGTTTGGCAGACACCCAAATGGCAGCTTGACTCCATGGTCTCTAAGCAGGTCTGGAAAATGTGATAGTACGAGAGAGGAAGCTCGAAGATATCATTATCTCCAGAGAGCAGCTCAGTCTATGTGGCAATTTTATTTATTCTACTCTACCAGGCAAAGGCTATTGCACTTGATCACTCATTGCATTCATTTACCAAGGTAAAGACAAAAACTAAAATCACTGCAATGAATAATGCAGAAAAATGTGGTGAATACTGAGTAGCAGGTAGGAAAGATGAGTTGTAAAGTAAAAGGAACCATCTTCATTATGGCTTGAAAGAATGAAAAGACAGAGAGAATGAGAGAGACAGGAGATCAGGTCCAATATTACCTTAGAAATACCACTGCATTTCTTGTTAATAGATAACTATGCAGGAACTCAAATGTGTGGTGATGCACTAAAGCACTATTACATACCAAGGAGTTCGGCTTAGTTGCTAAAGAGCTAAAAATATAATAATTGTTAGTGTAGCTAACTATTCACTAACCGAAAAATGTCAAGTTTTTAGAAAATTCAATTCATGGATTTAGCAGAATGGGATGATTTGGAACAAGCTGAGGTAACCATGCCCAAAGCTAATTGCATCTAGAAGGGAAAAAACATCAAAGACTGTCTAGAACTAGGACTGTGATCTGTGGAGTGATGGAACTCTAGTACCTCTGGGAAGAGTTGTAGAGGTGTTTCTGAACAATTCATCCAAAATCTGCACCTAAGTACTAGGACTTGGGGAGTATGGCTTACTTAGATCAAGAAAAAAAACTTGACTTATTCATCTGGTTAGCTTTATATTATTGCCTGTATGAAAAATGTAACATTTTGAAAGAACTTGACTTTACCTGACACAGAAAATGAAAATGCAAGCAAAAAAGGGACACAAGACACAAAATGTTTTGTAGATTGAGATGTAAGCAGTACATGAGTTAGTGTTTGAGGCCAGCACACAGGAACCCAAGTGAGACTTGCAGGAAGGTCTAGAGCAGGCTATCAAGGCTGCTTACCTTGGGCTTCTTGCGGAGGTTAGGAGACAGCTTGAGGCTGGTGACGTATCCTCTGTCATCTCCTACGATGATGATGGGGTATAAGGGGTTAAACTCAATGTGAGTAAGTTTAGTCTTCTTAGCCACCACTGACTGCTGGCAGATAGCTTCATATTTGTTAACACTTAGATCAAACACGTGGACCTGTGTGATAAGAAGAGAGAGAGAGAGAAAAACACGATGGTCAGAAACATATTATAAAATGAATATTTATAAAAGGAGAAACTTCTGTCATCTCTTCCTGTTCATTATCCAGATCCAGCATAAAATTTTGAATTACCAGCATAAAATATTGAATCTTTATGGAGGAATTGTCCATATAAGGAGGTAATGTGGACCACCTGCTGCTGAACAGATGGACTATTTGATCTTGTTAGATGATGTTTGTGAGATGTTGATGAGGTGAGGAGTTACTGATGAACACAGACATTAAACAGGAAGTAGCTGTCCAAGTAAAAAAATTGTTTAAATACATAAGTATAGAATACAATTCTCACTTCTCACACACAACAGCAACAACTAAGCCTGGAACAATAAATATATCAATACAAACATTTTGATAATAATCATTCAATACTGATATTATATACATATTTTACACTGATATACAGCATTAGTTTCCATGTTGACAAAGCCCGTATTAAAACTGTCTTCTACACAACCTATATGTGTATTACACCAAAACATAATCATCCTACTCTGGATTAGGGGTGTGCAGAGCGGCCGCTATTTGTATCTGTATTTGTATTTGTTAAAAGGGAAAATTTTTCGTATTCATGTTTGTATTTGTATTCATGTGAGGGGGGGAGGGGCTGGGGGAGGTAGAATATTTAAAAGTGAAAGTGATCAATCGGTCACATGTGAACACACCACTGCACACAGTGTGAACAGCACGAAATTCCTCCTCAGTATTTAACCCCATTCACCAAGTGAAGCAGCGGCTGCCAGGAACTCTGCGGCCGGGGAGCGGTGTGTAGGGAGTGTCCCGGGAAGCAGTGTGTGCTGACGGTACTAGGGAGCGGTGTGTGGGGACGGTACCGGAGCGCAGTGTGTGGGGAGTGAACAGGGGAGCGGTGTGTGCAGACGGTAACGGGGAACGGTGTGTGCAGACGGTAACTGGCGCAGGGTGTG
>JBBMFX010000021.1:11002928-11015135 GCA_037832545.1 Rhabdalestes septentrionalis
TGTATATGTTCTGGTACATATCCTGCATTTTTTGTCAAATTTCAGTTTTAGACAGCTTTCATGTTCTTTGTCTACTGTTGGTCATCAGCCACACGCCCTGTCTATTATTGCTTATCTTTAATGGAGTCTAGTGTTTAGTTTAGTGTCAATTAAGTGAAAGATATTGTCTCTTTGGGAGTAATTCATGTGAATAGACTATACAGTACATTTCCATGGACTGTAAGGTTTTAGCAAGCTTTTATGTTGCTATTCTGATTTTGGGAGGGTTTTTTTCAGGCTGCTAGTCTGTTTTCTTAGCTCTCCTATTGTGTTCCGGTCAAATCTGACTGATTTGTTAACACATATAATAAAATTGAGCATTTTTATCATATTTTGTGTGTTTTATTGAACATATGAACACTCATGGTGTTCCCGGTCAAAAATGACCGGTCATTAAAAATTTATTAGTAAGACTATGACACCACAAGTGTATAAAATAGAGTATAAAAACATTCCCACACCCCTTTAAGCATTATAATGGAACATTTTAGCCAGCTCTTACCTAACTAGCCTCCATCATTCAGAAAGCTAGCTTGACATTTCTATCATCTATTATGTTGTCTATCTAGCATTTAGCTAATTTAGCTGTTTTCCATAATTTATGTCTCTACTCTGTTTCAGGCCACTTTCAAAGTTTTAGCCTGATTTTTAGTCTCATGGAAGCGGATGTACGGCTGCTGAGAATTGTATGTGTTCAGTGGTCAGCACCTTACATTTAGTGAGTGTGTGTGTGTGTGTGTGTGTGTGTGTGTGTGTGTGTGCATGCATGTGTGTGTGTGCTTGCATTGCACCGTGGGCCCCCTGTGTGGCTCCAGTGCTTTAATGTTCGAATGTGTTTGTGAAGGGCGATGCTAATCCCTCAGGAAGCTGCAGTGTTAGAATAAATCACATTTGCAGTCTGTGAATGAGATTCACACACACACACACACACACACACACACATATATATATATATATACATGCTCACACATCATGTACTGTATTATAATTATAATCTGTATAATATGTCCCCTCTACCTATCCTATTTGTATGCTCAATACATAACACAACAAAAGGCCAAGCAGCGAGTAGTGCACTCCCTGCTTGCCTGGTTAACCCAAGACAAGGTGACGTTGAAAGCTGAGGGGGTCACGCGGAGATTTCTATCAATAATTCATTCAGCCGATGCAGCTTCTGTTCTTCTTTTCAATTGCCCCTCTGTCTCGCCACCATCAAATAATAGCCCACTACCCCTCCACCGGCCCCGTCCACCTCTCCAAAAAAAGAAACAGAAAGAAAGAGAACCCCCATCTGTAAGGCACTAAAAATGATCAGCGGTCAATTGTTAGGAATATTGAGATAAGAATCTTTTTTTTTCCTTGTGTCTTTCATTCTATATAAAAGATGAAGACATTCCTCTTGTTCTAAGCGGATGGAAAGATATTTTCAAGACGGACTCTTTTCATGCCCGTCCATCCAAACAGCACTTCATTATGCGGACGTATTGAACATGTGCTGTTAGCCCATATTCAAATAATCGATAGACGGCCCGATGGCACGCGCCGATCAAAAAACCCTCGCTAGTGCTGGTATGTAGATGTTTTTTCCGCGTGGATACAAAGACGAGACCTGTCACATATCTCGTATATTTTTTATCTGTGAGATATTTATGGACCAACTCAGTATTATTTTTAAGATAAGATAGAAGCTAATTTATTCCCCACACTTGTATCTGTTATTTGCAGCCATGAGGCTGTTCGTAATTCAACTCCAAGCCTTTCGATTTCAGGACAACAACATCCTAATGATGCAGACCAGTCCAGCTTTGGAGCTTGAAGAACCTCCAGTGGTGTTTCAGTACCAGTTTTACAGTTTCAACCCGGTTCTTCAAACACAAACCTTAACCTTCTGAATTCATGATAATAAAATATAATGATGGTTATTCAGACTACTGGTTTTCCCCTCGTGAACAAAGGAAATTGGCTTCTGGAGATGCACCGACCATCGCTAGAGGGGGCAACAACCTTGCTGCAAGGACAGAGGAGCGGGATCACCGGAGCCCCCCGACCATCACAGCTACCACTACCATCCCCTCAATAAAGACCGTTCCTCTTCTAAACACACAAACACAAGCAACGTCCCTAATGCTACTTGATTACACCTCATATTTGGTGAAACTAGAACAAGACCAGAAACACGCAGCCATTATCCGGAACTGGTTCTTTTGTGCAGCAAATTTATGTATATATTAGGCAACACAATTCAGCCTTAACCCGAGACACCCACCCCCTATTATGTGTTCAAATAATATAATTAAAAGGCGAACTAAACAAAAGTCTAATCGAGTCTAAATTTGAGCCGAAGAAACATCAATTTCTTTTACAATTGGAAAAAAATGTTTTGCACTGTTACATGTAAAATGCCCGGTCTAATAATAATAATAATAATAATAATAATAATAATAATAATAATAATAATAATAAAAGCTACATTGTTGCAAACACTCAGTGTAGTAAGTGTTTGTGATGTGAAACAGCTGATCTTGCCCTCGTCATTGATATTGATCGTAATTATTGACCAATAACGGTCTCCTGATTGAAATCAAAATTCACGCGCACTAGTAAGAGGAGCGCGCCAACACTGGACGATCCTTATGGAGTAAGTAATGTTATAAATACTAATCATATTACAGGCTAAATAACGGCATAATTTTAAGGAGAATTTGCGAATTTTGCTTCACCAAAATATGTTTACATGGAGGGAATATTTTATTTGAAGAGTAAAGCAAACAAAACAACAACAACAAGGGCCTTTGGAAGATTTTCTTTAAAGAAATACAAAAGCGTTGAAGAATTTACCTAAAGAGAATTATTGTATCATTTTTAACAACAAAGAACACCTGGAGTATTCTCTTTAAAGAAGACCAGAGGCTGCGAAGAATTTATCATCTCTTGTTTTAAAAACCAAAAAAAAATTAATTTCGAGTAAATGAAACTCCACCTTGTCTTACCTGCCAGCCGTAGCGCGGACATCCTCTGGAACTCTGGCTCCTGCAGCCACTTCCACATCCTCCTAAAGGTCTCCCTTCCGGATTTCAGCTTACTCCAGGGCTTGGGGTTGCGCAGCAGGTCGGACAGTGTGCCCTGCGAGCGGCACAGCACCCTCTGCGCGAAGATGGCCTGCGGGATGCTGTAGCGCTTGAGCTCGGCCGTGATGCGCTGCGCCACTTCCTTGGTGTTGATCTCTTCCAGCTGCCCCGAGCCGCTGCCCTGGGCGCCCGAGGAGGAGGAGGGTGGCCTTTCCCGACTGGAGGCCAACACGGGCCCGTGCGATGGAGGGTGGCCCGGGTGCCCCGCGTGGTGGTGCATCCCGTTCAGGTGGGGCATCATGCCCGCACCGGGGCCGCCGAGGCCTCGCGCGAGGTGCTGCTCCCCCCTGGCCAGCATGGCGGCATGGGGGTCGAAGTTGGAACCCAGCATCTTGTCGTGGCCGTGCGCGCCGTAGTTGTGCAGGCCCTGCTGGGCGTTGTGGATGGAGCCCAGGCCGTTTCCCAGTGGGCTGCTGGCCAGTGGTGACAGGCTCTGACCCATTCCGGCCATGTCCTTATGGTAAGGGCTGTATAGGTTGTTCATGGCCGGCAGAGCCCTCTCGTCCCGCATGAGCGTGAAGCTCCCGCTCACGTTCCCAGACAGGCGCTGGTGGTGGTGGTGGTGGTGGTGATGGTGATGGTGCGGATGATGGAACTTATCCGAAACCGTGGAAATAGGTGGAAGCGGTTGCAACGGTGTCAGCGTGGTGTAGGTGCCGCTCATGCCCATCCCGGGGGGGGACGTGTCACACGGCATGCTCATTGCATGGTGTAGAGGCAGCGAGAGCTCCGGACGGTACTCGCCAGCGCCGTCCAGGATAGTGGCCATGCCGGACACCATCGGACGCGACGTCGCAGAAGCCAGGTCCTGGTGTATCCGCAAGGACGAGGCCCCCGCGCCGCCGCGGCTGTGGTGGGGGCTGGGGTTTCCCATCAAATCCTGCTCATGGCTCACCCCACCGCCGCCGTGCAGATTGCCAATGCTGTCCATTGTCATCTCCGGGTTCATGGCGTAAGCGTCCAGATCCTTGGCCAGGCATCGATAGGCGTTGTAGGCAGTCTTCATTCAGTCCATTTGATCCGCTTGAATGCTTTTATATTATTGTTGTGCCAGGGGTGAATGTGTTTGTTTATTTTTGGTATTTTCTTTCTAAGGCCTCTCGGTTTTTGGTTTTTGTCGTTATTGTATTTTTTTCCTTTTTGGCTTATAAATAAAAAAAAAACGACCAATCTCTATCAAACGGGCCAGTGCTGATTCTCTCCATGTCCGAGCCCTCTCCTCCTCCTTCGTCTTCTGTTGGAGCAGCTGGACCTGTCCGGGATGGGCTTGCTGCCCGTACAGCCTAGCGTGATGCAGGCAGCGGGCGGGGCTTGGTAAATGACAGGCATTCTATTTGACAAATCATGTATCAGAGATGACGCCCCCTCAAGTCTGAGGTCCAATCTGGTTCAGCAGGTCTGAGAATCAAGCCGGGTGAAGAACCGTTGTTATTACATCTCCCACCCGTTTTCAGTCAAAGGCGAGGATTGGTTGGTGGGTCCCGCCCTCGCGAGGTAGGATTGGTCACATAATGCCATAGGCGTCCCTGAGCGTGATGCACTAACGAATCACAGCGTGGGAGGGCCGAGTATGTCGGAAAACAGGTGAGGAAAATAATAAAGAAGTGGGCGCAGTTGCTACATCTGGAATACAAACGCTACAAACTCGTTCGAACCCGTTAATTACTTCTTCTGTCTTGAATCCCACGTACCAAGCCATTGGAACAACTCACACAGATCAGTTAAACCAGACTATCCAGTGTTACATTATAGTACATCAGGTTAGGTTATATTGCATTATATTCGTTTAACAGGCACTTTCATCTGAAAAGCGACTTACAATTTGAGAAACAAAAACATTCAAGCTTCAAGGACAGTGTGAGAACCCGAGTTCTAAGTGCTACATATTTAAATAGGAACAAAAGCAACAAGATTTGCTTGTTAAGTTATACGTAAAATAATAAGTAAGGTTATTCAGATAGACGAGCAAGTTTGATTCAGTGTAGATGGATAAGCATGAGTGGAGGCGCTCTCGGAATAGGTGAGTATTCAGGAGGTTTTTGAGGACAGAGAAGGATTCTACTGCTCTGGTCGCCTTTGGCAACTCATTCCATCAGCGGTAAACCACGAATGAGACCAGTCTGGACTGAGTTTGCTTTGTGTATTGAGATTGCAGATACGATGTTACTTGGAGGAGCGGAAGAAGAAAGTAGGAAAATAAGCCTGAATGATACGATGAAAGTAGTTTGGTGCAGACCCGGACTTCACTTTGTGGGCAAGTGTTCTTTAATTTTCTAAAGAAAATAAAACGAGAAAGTACTCAGATCTTCTCAGACGCTGTTCGTTTCGTTACATGATAGAAGTAATCACTTTCTCTCAAATGAATTAACGTGCAAATAATAACGCTGTGCTTTGGCAGGGGTTTTGGCACCATACATTCACTCAAAGTTCAACACGAGTGCTTTTAAGTGTCTTGCAGCTATGGAGAGATTGAAGTTCAATGAAGTGTCCTGAAAAGAAAGGCACGTCGTTGTACATGGTTGTATACGGTTGTATACGAGGATTTTGTTTAAGCCTTCCAGCTTGCACTGAGGTATAGTCTAAAACTAGGCATTTTCTATGTCGGGGAAACTGAACTTTCAGCCATATTTATTTAAAAAGAGGACATTTTAAGAAACCGTGGTTTCATCTCTGAAGACTGCAAACAGTGTGAAGACGAAATCAGGAGTCATGCGAGGGGAGGGCTGTGTCCCTCCCTAGTGTTCATGTAAATGCGTCCCAGAAGTCAAACATTTCCAACGATGAAACCATTGCACACACCTCGATTGTGTTTGAAGAAGTTTTTAAAATATTTTGTACGTATGACGTGTGTACATCTGTGTCTGGTTGGGAGAGTGGGGTGTTAAGGGACTAGCAGGTCTCGTGCTGTCAGGTGTATTTGGAGCTCCCGGGACAGTTAGGGGACATGCAGGGATAAAATCCCTGGTTTGTAAAACTGCTCGGACCAGAGCCTCGCACTGGGCGGCCGGTTCGTTTGGAGCTCGCGCAGATGTTGCTTTTGTTTAAAGGGCCTGTAATTAAGCGCGTGGGAGACAGCGGCCTGAAAAGCGTGACCTATTTTCCGCCTCCCCATCACCACCTCCTAAACAAGCCCCCCATTTGATCAGCTGTCAGAGGAAGAGCTGCAGGTCCCTCAAACCAGCGGCCCGCTTCAAACGACGTGACGAAACACCCGTTCCAAACTGTCTCGATAATTTGTGATGTCACGCCGCGTTCCGAAACGTAACGAGCCTTTTGTGACTGTGGCGACAGTACGTGTGCAGCAAAACGGCAGCAAAAGTTTAACTTCATTGACAGCTTTATGAAATTCATTTAATCACATCAGAGTTTTACTACTACCGGTGTATAACAGTAGCTGTGACGTGAAAGAGGCATTCATTAAAATAAATGAATAAATAAATAAATAAATAAATAAACTCTCCCTGCCTTTTTGCACAACAGTGTGTAAAATTAGCAATAGTCTAACTTAAAAAGTAAATCTGTGAGTTAATTGAACACAAGTCACCATGCCAATTATCTTAACTTATTACTTCAAGTTCAGTCAACTCAGAACTGTTAACTTTCTTACTTTTTTCAAATATATAGTGCTGCAGAAACGTCTCGGTGTAAACACTAATGTCTGAGATGGTAATGAGAAACTTTTCTAATTCCAGTCAAATTTTATTTTAGACAAAAAAATACAAAAAAAGTCTCTGCTGATTTCTTTACACAACTGCAGCGGATGTTCTTGCGATTGTTCTGGACCTGTTCTGCTTTTTTGGGATCTTTTTAGTGTAAATCAAATTCCTAGAGAATATTACAAACCCTAACTGTATAAACGAACTAAAATAAAGTAAAAAGTACACAATCGTAACAACAATGAACCATATAGTTTTATATAGTACCAAAAACGGCTCCTTGACTCCTTGAGTGGGATCAGTGGAACAGTGGAAACTATTATTGTGCCAAATATATCAAAAAGTTCTTTAAACATAATATTTATTATTTAAAAAACATAATATATTTCCTGAAAAACCCTCGAAGAACCGATTTATATTTCACGAATAATGGATAGCCCTGATAGAGCCGGCTCAGATAAAGAGAAACTAAAATGTTCACTGACTTTTTTCTTTCCATTTTTGCTTTCTCGCGCGCTGAGAGTGATTGGCTGGATAAAATAGGGGAGGTCGTTATTCAGGGAAACAGATCGATAAACACAGAGAGAGGGAGAGACTTTGGCCTCGCGTTTGTGTTTTTAATCAGATGTTGGTGTGGAATCTGTGTCAGAATATGAGATATTGGTGACCACATATTGGGGCCCAGCGTTTACAAAAACTACACACTCGTCAGCTGTCTGATACCCGCACACATGCGAGTCCAGATATAATTAAGGGCTAATTATTTTCCTTCACCGATCAGATCTCAGGACGCGCTAAAACGGAAAACTCCAGGAGAGCACATTTTTAAACTGGTTCGCGTTCTCTCGTTTCCAGGCTTCTGCACGAGCGAGACTTCACTAGAACCCAAAGGCAAAGTCAAACGCCTGAGTGAACATGTGTGCATGCAGAACTGTATGTGTGTGTTTATTTACATATATGCATAATACACAAACCCATATATACACACTTATACACACACACACACACTGCGTGTGTGTGTGTGTGTGTTTAAATGTGTATGTGTATATATTGGTGTATTAGTGTGTGTGTTTCCCTCCTGTCCTCCTCCGCTGGTGTCTCCAGCCCATCTGCCGCACGCTGCAGGGTTATTGATTAGGGCTCATTGTGCCGCGGACCCCATGCTAATCCACACGGTTAGCACTGCATCTGTCTCCCATGCGCGCGGGACACACACGCACATCACGCACACACACACGAATATGCGCGTGCACATGTGTTTTTGGGACGCTGCACGGTTCTGGGTAAGTGTCGCGCATTCCATTTTTTGCTCTAGGAAATATCCTGCACGCGCTGGTACCCTGGGTGCACGAGGCATGTGTGCATACGATCCGATTGTTTAGTTTTTGGTTCGACAAGATTCTCCAAGGTTATATTGTTGAATGTTTATAATAAGATATAAATATGTTTAAAAACAAATTATATTTGTTATGATCTAATCAGTGTGATTATGTGACGCTATGACCAGGAGGAGGCCCGACAGCACGTGCTGACTGATTTTGAGATTCTGACTTGAGGTTTGTTGGCACTCTGGGGAGCTGAGTCACTTTCTCAAAGTCTGGAAGGACAAATGTCCCTTCAAGATGTTACTTTTTGATATTATCCCAAGGATAATGATGTTTTTCACAGGGAGCTAAATAAATAAATAACAACAACAACAACAATAAGAAGAAGAATAAGAATAATAATGATAATAACAATAACAACAACGACAACAACAATACCAATAAGAATAATAACAACAAAAACAATACAAAAAACATAACAATAAGAATGATAATAATAATAATAATAATAATAATTATAATTAAACATCAACAACAACAATCCTAATACTACTACTAATCAATAACAATTAGATTCGTAACAGAGACAAGGCTTTTAAAAATAATAAAAACAACAACAATAATAGCAGTGGTAGTAATGTTGTTTCTAATATTGTTGTTGTTGTGGTAGTGGTATTTTAAAGGTGTAGTTTTTGTTGTCATAACTGTAAATGTTGTTGTTATTATCATCAGCACCACCAACCAGAAGAACTGTCATGCATGTATTTACTTTTAATCTGTTTATTACTGTAATGCATTTGGCGGTCTATAGGATTTAACGTAAAAAAAGAGCTTTTAGGTCATTTTTGTCATTTTAACTGTGCGAAACTGTTTAAACCCCACACCACGCTGTCTGGACTCCTGTTGTTTTTCATCTTAGCTGCTTTTGAAAGGCAAATCGGTTCCAGCTAGTGCTCTGTGGAAACTTTTCTGCCTCACTTCACGCTGTTTTTATCTGGGAATTAGGAGCAGCAGGGCCTGGACGGGTGGCTTTCATATGGTCAAAAGTGAAAAATAAAGTTTGTATTATTTTATTATTAGGAATTAGTATTATTAGTAGTTGTAGTAGTAATAGAAATAATTGTATTAGTAGGAACGGTGGTATTATTAATATTATTATTATTAGTAGCTGATATTGTATTCTTATTATTATTGTGATTTAGGATTAATCGGTCACTTTTATTTTATCGTTTATTTTCAAGTGTTGAGTTTTAAAAAATAGTAATTATATAATTTGGACTGTTGTTATTGTGTTTGGGGGGCGTCCAGAAGAAGACTTTAAAATATTTATTTTTCTAAGGATATTTTTACTAGACTTTAGGGAAGAACAGAACGGTACCCGGTTCACATTAAAAAACAGAAACAATTAAGCTGCTTAAGAACAGATCCGATGGATCAGCACGAGGCTTGATAAGAGAAAATAGAGGAAGCTCGATATTTCCTGTGGCGTCTCGAAGTCAATTAAGCTCAATTTATATACGAAACACATTCGCGCGCGTTTTCTGATGTCAAAATACAGACTTCGGAACGATTCTACTCGGTTCGGAACCGGCCCAAAACTTTCGAAACTAGTCCAAATAGGGAGTTTCAGAGGTGGTAGCGGTGAAAAGTCCACCCAAATCCAATACAAACTCGGTGCGTATAAGCAGAAAAAGCTGGTTTAAAATGCTGAAATTGTATGTGCGTTATGAAAAAGTAGGAAAAATAAAGAAACGGAAATTTATACCTGCATGTTTTTGTTGTTTGCATTTTATTGTTATGAAATTAATATACATTAGATTATGATCAAGATCAAGATTTTTTTAATGCCCATCTTTAAATTCTAACAAATGACTGACGTGTAAGACACCAACAATCAACACTCTTACTTGGTGGCCTCTTTCCCAAATTTTCTTTTGATTGATTGGTTTCTGCTTCGTTTGAGCAAATTTAAAGTATTGTTAATTTTAAAAATAATTTGTTTTGGTAAGAAATACTTCTGTGGGTATAACCCGTAAAAACAGACACACTTTTGCAATTTAATTGTATTGAAAATCACTACTTTGGGTATTGATTCGTTTCTGACACAAAATTTAGTCTTCACTTTAGACTAAACTTTAGGTTTCATTTTACCAAAAACAAAAACAGTTAAAGTAGCTACACTTGCCACCCTGTTTGAATGCTTTATCTTTTAGTGATGGATCAGGCAACCAGCTATATGTAAACACAGTGTGAAAATGATAGCCTACTTAAAAGCCCTATTAAATCAACAGAAGATCAATCTGGTGGAAGTTTACCTTTTTATTCTTCCAGTGTTCCAGTCACACTGTCTATAGTTACTAAAGCCAAGGCCCTGACAGGAGGTCTTAATTACGGGTTTTTTCATCATTAAAAAAATAATTGACTTTACACTGTCAGCTTGAGCATAAATTAAGATCCCTTAGGACTTCCCTGTAGAACTTGCCTTTTTTAAATTTAGACTTGGTTTAAGTAATTTTATATAATGAAAGAGGTTTATTCTATTAATAGATCATTTTTCATTTAGACCAAGATTTTTGATGTAAACGTTTTACTTTTATTACTAAGCATTTGTAACTGTAAAAATGGTGACTGTATATAATGTATTATTATATTAATTTCATACTTTGATATAAAAATTATTGTTTACATGTAAATTGATTAAAATATGTTCAGGATGGTAATTGAGGTTTACAGTGTTGAGTTTAGTGTGAGATCAACAAAACACAAAAACCCATAATTGAGCCACATGAGGAATCCAATCATTAAGTGTCTTCAGCTTCTTCTTCCAGCTTTCTGAAGTTCTGCACACAAACTAACACGTGTTAATGAGAGGTTCTCAGTTTTTGGTCATGCTCTGGAGGGGCTTCTCTGTCTTACAAAGTGTAGGACATCAGAAGCAAAGACCAAAAGGTCACAGGAGTCAGAGGTCAGCCCTCGTGAGCTCACGCCATATGACCTTTCACATTAGCATATGTGCTACTAAGTTTAGATGACTTTTTGTCCCCCCCAACAGCAGACCAACAGGACAAACAAAATTCTATTAGAAATGAAAAGGCAGCACTTTTTCTGTTGCTGTTGTTGTTCTTCTTTTTCTTCTTCTTATTTTTTACCTTTACTTCTTCTTGTTAATATTGTAATTGTTGTTGTTATTATTATAATTATTATTATAGTATGTAAATAAATTGTTCATGTATTTATATAGAAAATTACATGTCCATTTATGAAGTTTTGGAAACAGAGAAGATTAAAATACTTCACCAATTAGAGTTTACAGTTTTATTTAGTAGTATACTATGTTTAATCCATGTCCAGTAAACTGGACAATAATTTATATTATACACCATGTTCATCATTTAACCTGGCACTTTTTTTTAATACAATGCCAATATGTTTGGCCTCACTGATGAATTATGTTTAAGATTTCTGTTGTTCATATGATAAAATTTCACTTATTTACTAAATTCATTATAAAAACCAGAGTAAAATAATAACTTTAAAAATATTTGAGATAATTTTCTATATTAAATCCAACATTTAATGGAGCTGCTGCATATGCAAATGTTTGGAGAGCATCACATTTTCCAACATCTCAATAACATTACAGAAACTTGACATTTGATGACATTGTCTAGACTTGGCTAGACTGCTCAGCTTGCAAGAGTGTGGTTCAGGGACTTGGCCAGTAATTCTCACAGTGAAAACCCAATAACACACTATGAAAACCCTCAGACACTTTCTGTAGGTAAATGTTAAGTATATTTGTGTCTCTGAATTGTGATTATAAGCCTAATTCATTTTTAGTGATGATGATATTGATTTCTTCAACGCCTCTAAAGTGTCCGAGGCCCGAGTTAATGAATAACTACTCAGGGTTTGAATGTGTGAGAGGATTAAAACACACACACACACACACACACACACACACACACACACACACACACACACACACACACACACACTCACACACCTGCTTTTTGTAGCCTCCAATTCTCCCATTTCCTCATGTACAACAAAAGATTG
>JBBMFX010000021.1:11146285-11157039 GCA_037832545.1 Rhabdalestes septentrionalis
GAGAATATAGAACATTTACACTTTTGAGGTTGTTTTCTAACAAGTGCATAGTGCAAACAAACTGGTATTTGTAGGATAAAAAAAAAAAAAAAGACGAGACATTTTATACTAATGACAAGTACTGATGCTAATTAAACACTTTATGCAGTAAAAATAGCAAAAAAGCATAAATATGTTATAAATCACAGACTTAATCTGTTGGTGGCCATTTTGGGCCACGAGGACGCTGAAAGGGCAGCAAAAACGAGGACAGCCAGAGGGTTAAGGGCAAATATATGATTTTATAGGTGCTTGGTCAATTTAAAGTTTCGGAAACGCTAAAAGAACAACATTTCAACTGGCTTTTCACTAAATTGCACTACAAAAGCCATGAAAAATGTCCTGAAACTCTGAAACAGTCCAGTATATGTCCAGTGGGGAAACTTTTTGGACCAGGCCAGGATAGCTGTTAGCTTTCCTCTGTTGCGAGCCATGGAAGTGTTGTTTAGTGTCCAGAACTCTTAAAAAATAAATGGTCCTAAATGGTTCTTGGCAGAATGTGTGGTTCTAAGGATAAAAATGCTCAGGCTTCAATTCCCTAGTCCTGTATCTTAAAAACCATAGTTCTGTGTACTGACTGAAAAAATAATGTCATAACTGAAAAATAATAACCTGAAATAGAAACCTCTCGCAAAGAAACTTTTGTATTCACGTGTTTACCTTGGACAACTGTTAGGCTTCCTGACTGATGACCTGGTCAGCCACGAGGAGAACGGTGAGCAGAAGAAGTACATGGGCGTGTGCCGCCTGCCAGGCCCAAATCAAAGGCATCGGCGGCTGGACATCATCGTGGTGCCGCACGGCGAGTTCGCCTGCGCGCTGCTGTACTTCACAGGCTCCGCCCACTTCAACCGCTCCATGCGTGCCCTGGCCAAGACCAAGACCATGAGCTTGTCGGAACACTCGCTGAACTGCGAAGTGGTGCGGAACCGTAGTGTCAAAGTGGTCCCGGGGAGACCACTGAAGACGCTGACTGAGAGTGATGTCTTCCAGCACCTGGGAATACCCTACAGGGCACCTCACGAGAGAGACTGGTAGCAGAATGCTGCTGGGAGTGGGCGTGGCTATTCAGATTAACCAGTGTCTGAACGGCTACACTATAGTTACTACACTACGTCTTTTAAATCAACCGCATGTGCTAGCTGTGCACAATAAACAGCTGTTGCTTTTTTTAAAATTTGGCTGTGAATACTCCAGTACTGCTTGGACAGCTGGTGGCCTGGGGGTTAAGATGTTCCTCCTGTAGTCACAAGGTTGCGGGTTCGAACCGCAGGACTGGCAATGGCACCACTGGGGTACCCTTGAGCGAGGGACCGTCCCGCAGGTCATTGTCGACTCCCACTGCTTTATATGCGTTAAATGCAGAGGAATTAAACAGATCTATGAAGTATATCAACAACAAAATAAATAAGAACATGGATATGCACATTATCTCTGGATGCTACAGCCTCAAAGCTGTTCCAGCCTTAACCTTTATGTCGCTCTCTACATAAGACACTGGACCTTTTCTCAGGGCAGCGTCTACCAGCTGATGAGAAAAGTGTGATTGTTGTTTTCCATCCCAGCCCTATAGATGTGTTATACTATCTACAAGGTTGAAATAGACTGTCTATAGGGATAAACACAGAAAGATGCAATGAATGGGTCGCTCATGAACTGGGACTGAACTACATTAATGCTTTTTTTTTACTGCAGAAATGTAAGAGCTTTGTTTAGCAAACCTCAGTGTAAATCTAAGAACATTGTTTATTATATTGAATGCATTGGAAAGTTGGAACTGACCCTAACACTATATATTTATTTTGGCGGTCGGATCACTTATAATGTGGATTTTAATAGGAAAATGGATGTTGAACATTTTTTGAATGCACAATCAATGATTGTTTAATAGGCTCTATGTCAAGTTTACATCATGTCTTTGTCTGCTATCAGTATGTTTGATGATGTTTTTAGAATGTAATGGGTTCTTTTAATAGAATAATGATGAAAAATAAAGCAATAGAAAGTAAGTTTGGTTACTTTTATGTTGATCCCCAGACAAATTTCATACAGTGTCAAAAAAGCCCTTAATACATGATACTGCTTTTCTGCTTTGACTGTTTATTTTTACCTGCCTATAGGGACTAAAGGATTTTTTGTGTCTGCTGTTATAATATTGTAGTTCTGTTTTTAGGCAAGGAGGGAATTGATTTCCTTTTATGTTTCTTTTATTTATTCCAACCTGCATATTTTTTGCCTCAGGTTTACAACATTTTCTCTTTCTAAACAATATTAATGCTGCTTTTTCTTTTTGCTTCAGTATATTTAACTTGCCAGCATGTGTCTCTTAGTTGCTTAAATATCCTTTAACTTTTTTCATGTGTCAGGTAGTTATTTGCTTTCTTTTTATGTGTCTTTCTGTCTTAGATGAGCATTTCATAGACTAGGAGCTTGTTGTGTAGTGCACACTATTGGCTATACTAATAGTCTTTCCACAATATATTGTTTGTGTGAATTTATGCCCATTAATTTTGTAGAGAATTTATGAGGTCAGACATTGATGTTGGGCGAGAAGGTCTGGATCACAATCTCCTTTCCAGTTCATCCCAAAGGTGCTGGATGTGGTTGCGGCTAGTAAAGTTCTTCCACACTGAACTCCTCCAGCCATGTCTTTTTGGAGCTTGCTTTGAACACAGTCCTGCTGGAATAGAAAAGCTTCTTCCCCAACCTGTGTTGGAAGTATGGTGTTGTCCAAAATGTCTTGGTCTGCTGAAGCATTAAGATTGTCCTTCACTGGAAATAAGGGACCTAGTATCCCATTGTATCCCATTGCTTTTGTCCATTGCTTTTGTTGTAGTGTATACATACGTACATAGATATGTATATATATTCACAATTGTTTGTATAGATAGAGATGTGTGTGTATAGATAGATAGATATTTGTGCGCTTGCTTTCTTATTGTTTGTATTTGTGAAAGCTTGCATACCTGACACATTTCCCAACCCCGAAACTCCCACCCCTGTATGCCCTGTTCCAGTCTGCTTGTTTCTAATTGGCCGGCCAGTCTGCTTGTTTCTAATTGGCTGAACGTTCCTCGGCCAATCGTGTGTCAGTGCGCTTCAGTAGGCGGGGCCTGAGGGCCCGGCCCCTCACGTTGCGCACATGTCTGTGGAGGGGTCCCGGCGTGCTCCTCCCACCTCGGCCCTGCGCACAGCCCGCAGGGAGGTGGCGTATGTGCTTTCCATTTTGCGCTTCAGAGGCGAATAATGAGCGGCATAACGCCTGTATATCCTCACGTAAATGCCTGCACCAACTCCGAGAAGTGACAAGCCAATGCTGTAGGTTGTCTCCTGTGCAGAATGGGATTGTTTCTGTACATGGCTGGACCTGTCAGCCCCACCGAGGCCAGTGTGGACGAGGTGAGCAATGATCTCCTTCTCTCCAGTTCGTTTTGTTGCTGTTGTCCTTTGTTGTTTTTTGTGAACAAGACAATCAGTGGAAATAGGCAGCCCTGAAATGTCAGTTTTGTCGCCAGTTACGACATAAAGTAGACCATAATCTGTGGCCACATTTCAGAAAAAAGTCCTGAAACAGCTGCTGGTCTGAATTTTAGCCAGCCAGCTAACTGACATGAGCCAAATCAAGGAAGTGCTGTAAACAACTGTTTATGGACCAGCAAATACAGATTCTCGCCAGTGCCTGTTTGGTTTATTACCAAAGAAACTGACTAGGCATTGTTATAAGAAAGTAGTTACTGGTTGAATCCTTGTGGAAGTGTCTGAAACAAATGTTGTGCTTCAGTGTGCCCTGTATACTGTATGGACAAAAGTATTGGGACGCACCTGTTTTCACGGGTTTGAGCTAGGCCCCTTACTTCCAGTGAAAGACAACCTTAATGCTTCAGCACACCAAGATATTCTGGACAACACCATGCTTCCATCTCTGTGGACACAGTTTGGGGGAAGGACCTTTTCTGTTCCAGCATGACTGTGTCCCAGTACACAGAGCAGCTCCATAAAGACGTGCTGGAGGAGTTCAGTGTGGAAGAACTTGACTGGTCCACACAGAGTCCTGACCTCAACCCCATCCAGCACCTTTGGCATGAACTGGAACGGAGATTGTGATCCAGACCTTCTCGTCCAACATCAGTGTCTGACCTCATAAAGGCTACAGAGTGAATGGAGACAAATTCCCACAGAAACTCCAGAATCTTGTGGAAAGCCTTCAGAAAAGAGTGGAAAGGGGAACCAGCTCCATACTGAAGTCTATGGATCTGAATGTAACATCCCTAAAGTCCCTGCTACAATACTGTTGTCCATTAGTATTTACAAACTAATAAGACAACAGCCTTTTAGCCTCACCCCATTCTGGTGAACTGCGTAGGGCAGGAAAATACAGGGCAGTGTATTAGAACACATATATATACATATACATCAGTCTTCAACACTTACAACAACCCGTTTGACTGAAACGAGATAAAGAGAGGTTTGGAAAAAGGTCATATGGAAAATAATTGCGGCCTTTTGTGGCAAAACCTCATGACCATAACGAGAGAACCTCAGCACAAAACAAACATAACATGGGCCCTTTAATTTATTGTGTTTGGCTCGTCAGAATCGTACACTTTAAAGTGGGAACTGAATTCTGAGGCACTGAGGAAGAACATACACTCACACACACTCTGGCTGGTGGTTATAACACTGGTAATAAGCTGTTAATAACAATCGCCAGACTGCGATGGATGATGGTCAGCGAATGAGTGTTGCTCTGGACTTGGAGCGTCTTAATAAAAGATGTAAACTGTTGAGGAAGCACTCTGTTGGAAGTGATCGAAGTTAGCGCCAGGCTTGAGAGAAGTAGCATGAGCAGCTATGGCTTCATTATCGCAGCTTGTTTCTGAGGGAGAATGTGTTTTCAGCGCAGAACCAAAAGTCATGAGGAGGGGGTTTACGTATGGGCGTTGGAGAAAAAGAGGGCACATGAGATGAACATGTAAACATGAAATACTCACTGATCACGAATAGAGCCTCACAACACAACACTCGCACTCCCCCAACTAGAGATAATCGTTTGGAGAGTTAAGAACTTCACATTGGTTTTGCTTTGTTTTTCTTTTTTTCTTTATCTTTTTTTTTCCTTTTTTTTTTTATTTATAATTTTTAAACAACACTCATGCTTGGGAACAGATAAGTGATTCTGTCAGCAATTCTTAATTCTGAAATATAAACAGGAAAAAAAAAAAAGTAACCAAGGATATTAAAAAACAAAACAAAGAATTTAAATTAAAAAAAGAAGAAGAACACGAGCCAACTCAAAATTTAAAAAAAGAAAAAAGGCCAGTTTTAAGGAGAGGACCTGGAGTCATCCAACCGCAAGCAATGACTCTGCAGACTCAAGTCCACGCCAAAAGCAGCAACTTTTTTTGAGCCTTTCCTTACAATTTGTTTCAAAATACAAAAACTCTGGGATCGTTCACATTGAGCAATTCCTCAAAATGTCCAAAACTGCATGTACACAGTAGGCCGGTACTTCAGGAACGCTCTGTATAATTTGTTGAGCTGTTTTACAGCAACATCTCGTCATTTTACAGCTCCAGATCTGATCTCTCTTGCATTTTCCGACTAAAAAATGATACAGACACAAACTACAGACTAAATCCCAAACAGGCTACAAGCTTAGATAAGAAACCTTCAATACAGTTCTTGATCTTGAGCCTGAATGTGGGTATTTCTGTTTATTTTCTTTATATGAAGCCTCATAAAGATCATATATACTACAGAAAGGGGTCTTTTTATTTATAAAAACCCTGTGGTATCCTGAAAATACCAATATTAACCATTCCTAATAGTTAAATATATATTAAAATGCAAATAGGCCCAGTTGTTCGTCCATGGTAATAATTAGCTGTTATTATGACTATAAACCGAGCGCTATTTTGGCTCCTGGCTATTTAAGAGGCTGTTACTCTCCTTCTGGGAAGCTAAGTAAGCAATCTCCAGTTTTCTGATTCTGATTTTGCATTTCCCACTATCACAACCCTTAACTTGGCTAGCGGAGCTCAGGTCGAGGCGTTAATCGAGAAAGTGCTCCACTGGAAATTCGTCGACAGATAGAAATAAAGGCACCAAGGAAAGCAAAAACAGGAAGCCAACGTAAGAAAAACCAAGAAGGAAAGTCGTAAAAGCACAAGTGATCAGCCACACTCACTACAGGAACATGCCACGCCCTCCTGGAGCACCAGGAGACAGACCACAATGCATCTGATAAGTCATGCAGTACAGCATGCACTGGGCAGCTAGAGAGCACCCTGACCGCCAATGTAGAGGGGGGGAGGGGGCGGAGCTACGCACTGTGACGGACCAGAAACTCTTTATGTAAGAGAACAGTGTTCAACAGTGTGGATACCTTCAGGGGACAGGGGATCAGATATAGGAAGACAGAATGTAATCTCCTCCATTCGCTTCAGGACAATCGGATTTTCATCGTGGTGTTAATGGGCCTCACACTCAACAGCCCTGTTCACACCTGGCCATTTTGATACGGATCGTGACCCGATACAAGCCGATTTTACACCCGTTTGCACTCAGTCGTCAATTACCGACGGAAGACTGAACTGCTTTAACACAAGTCTTTTGTTTTCCTTTGGTATTAAAAGACCACAGGTTTCTATGTTCTTCTGAAAAACTTTACAACATGACAACTGTCCTGGTCAGGGATCACATTCACTTCAACAGTTTCGCATATTTTACTATGCAAACTTGTTATTCCTATTTGATGATGATTTGTTGTTTTATTATTATTGTGTGACGAATACTCTTTTGGCTCCCGACCATTCAAGAGGCCCTTTACTTCCAAAGAAGTAATTTTAGTTTTCCGTATTTTAGGTTGTTTTTTTTCCCAGCAGAGGAGGCTAAAGACCAGCGGCTCATCTGCTGTAGTGTGATTTTAATCTGAAGTCATACATACATTTTTGATTTGTCTACTTTCTTTAGGCATTTATTTTTGCAAGTAAGACCAATGCAGCTAATCCTGTGTGAATGACGTGAACATTCCATGATTGTCTGTAGTTATTTGATCAAGTCACAGCTTACATGAAGTATCACGGAAAAACGGAGGACAATCACGAGGTGAACTGATGATGAACCAGTATGGTGCATCATGTTAGCTCAATAGTGATATGGACTGCTAAACCAAGGTCTGTTTTAAGTGACTTAAATCTTGGGTGCATTTCCTTCTGTGTGTTTATGACTTCACGCCCTGTCCTGGCTTTTCCGGTTGAGGTGGAGTCGACCGTCGGCCAGGGGACGGAGAGAGAGTCTCTACTTCATAATTAAGACGGGTCTAAACCTGTGCACGGCTACCGGTGACCTACTTGTGCATTTTTCTTCTTGTTTTTCTCATTCAGTCGGAAACCCGAGAGAGAAGATCCCTCAGACGCTAAAAAACAAAAAACCGAAACATTTCAGCCTAAAATAACTCCTTTGAGCTGCAAGGCTCGAGTCTGGGTCTATTAAGTATTAAAAAGTCCTCCACCCAAACTAAGAGTTTTACATCCTGATGTTCAAGCCGACCAGGTGTTGACGGAGAAAAGCCGCAGCTGAAATGTTTGTCCAGCCATTTCTTTGGTCTGACAGGTTTTAGAGAGCGAGAAAGAGGAGAAAAGTGTGGGGTTTGTTTTCTGCCCGGGTGTCGGGGTGCTAGCCAGCTGCCACAGACGGTCATTCAGTAGCAGTACTGTTTCTAAACTATGAACAATAAGGTAGGCACAGACCAAGCAGTTGGTTATACAGCTTGGCACGCAGACACCAGACGAGAGAGACTGCAGCAAGGGTTTGACGTGATCGTGTGTTATGTTCGTCCACACCTTAGTCTTCGCCTTGGGGCTGCCGCTGCCGTCCAGGCCCTCCTCGGAGGCCTCGTCCGGCCGGCCGGCGTTCAGCCAGCGGCTCTTGTCCCGCTGCTGCCGCTGGAAGCTGTGCTTCAGCGGAGAGCGAGCCCCCGAGTCGCTGTCGTCCGTGTAGGAAAAGCCCGTGGCGGACGGCGGGATCTCTACGTCACTGTACTTTTTAGCTTTATCGCGCAGAGCCGGGCAGCGATACGGGTAGCCGGTCCTGTAGCCCTGCAGGAAAAAGGCCAAAAAAACGAGTTAAAAATAGTAAACAGCAACATCACCAAAGATATTACAAAACAAAACATAAAAACTGTAATTAAAAAAAGAAGAAGAACAAGAGCCAACCCAAAATAATAAAAAAAAGGAGAGGAGAGGACTTGGATTCATCAAACCGCAAGCAATGACTCTGCAGACTCAAGTCCACGCCAAAAGCAGCAACATTTTTTTGGAGCCTTTCCTTACAATTTGTTCAAAAATACAAAAACTCTGGGATCGTTCACATTGAGTAATTCCTCAAAATGTCCAAAACTGCATGTGCACAGTAGGCCGGTACTTCAGGAATGCTCCGTATGATTTGTTGAACTGTTTTACAGCAACATCTCGTCATTTTACAGCTCCAGATCTGATCTCTCTTGCATTTTCCAACTAAAAAATGATACAGAGACACAAACTACAGACTAAATCCCAAACAGGCTACAAGCTTAGATAAGAAACATTCAATACAGTTCTTGATCTTGAGCCTTAAAGAGGTTATATCCTACATAAAGGGGTATTTTTATTTATAACCTTATTACTAATGTGTATTACAATGCAAATAACCTCAGTTGTTTGTCCGTCCATGATACTAATTATTATGATTATAAAACAAGCACTATTTTGGCTCCAGGCTATTTAAGAGGCTGATACTCTTCTTCCGGGAAGCTACATAAGCAATTATCTCCAGTTTTCTGATTCTGAACACTTGCGTTTCCCACTATCACGACCCTTAACGGACACTTGTGTAGCTGAGCTCAGTCCGAGAACTGCTTTCTCAACAGACGGCGGTGATATTATTCAAAGTTGTAAAATGTTGAGTGGCCCCTTATCGTCATGTGTGATCACAGCACAGCACACAGTGTGAACAATGCGAGATTCTTTCTCTGTATTTATCCCAAATTACCAATTAAACCTGTTTATCCTACCTTAAACATTTAAACCATCTAACATGGGTTCGTCTTTTGTATTTTATATCTTTGTATATTTATTGTGTTATATTGTCTTATGTTATTTTGTTGGTGTTTTTATGTTGCGTGTTGTTTGTTGTGGATACCGTTAGTTTAGTGCTGTCTTTTCTTGGCCAGGGCTCACTTGCAAAAGAGACTACTGTCTCAATGTGACTACCCTTATAAAAAATAAAGGAAATAAATAAATAAAATAAAAAAACTAACGAGGGGCCCGAGGAGCAGTGTGTGGAGAGGATGCCTTGCTCAAGAATACCCCAGTGGTGCCACCAGCAGTCATGGGATTCACTTTTCAAACCTAAACACTAGACCACCAGCTGAACATCTTTATTAAACCTGTTCTAATGCCCTCATGGGTGTAAACGCCTTGAAATGCATTTTCAGTGATTTGGGGTAAAATGATCCACATTATTTTTGACCAGTAGAAACACAAGTACACACACCTGTTGATAAAATATGTGAATGTAATTCAGATATGTAAAGTGCATTGCCTAAATTAAACCTGAGTACTACAATAATTCTTGCTCTCTAAGAGCAAAGTCCAGCTCTTGATTGTAAATTGTCACTATTTATTCAACTTGATGCATTTTAGCTTCTTGTCACACCGGTTTTGAGGCGTGGGGTTTGTGCTGCAGGAGACGTTGATGTAAACTGCACACTATATATACAACAAATATATACAAATATTTCAGAAATATACTTTTCAATCAACGCAACAAAAACCTAAAAAAAGTCTCACCAGATTATCCAGCATCCGCATGAGGGCCTCGAACTCCTGCTCCCCGACCTGCCACTTGGGATGCGAGCTCGTCCCGTCTCCAGCAGGCTCTGGGTGATGAGGACGCGCTTTATACTTCGCCGGGTCCAACATCACCAGATTGTCGGGACCACCTGCACTCGCCAGGGTGCGGACCTGAGACAAACGTTCACATTTAATCAATAATTCATTTAGGTATTCAAGAAGAATTCATGTAGAGGCTGAATGGCTTCAAATCATAATAAAAAGACTAAAAACACACAAACATTTAATACAGTATTCAGTCTTTGTGCTCACAGTAAACTAAACCCCCTTTCAACATGCACTGTGCGACATCATGTGATATTTTCTAAATGGGTGCAGAATCAGTTCATTACATGCAGAATATCACGTGCAGAAATCTTCATGTGCAATATCACTACTTATGCCAATTTTACCTCTTTATAACTTAATTTTACTACTGACCTCTACTAAGTGTAATATCTTACTCCAAACTACCACTGAATTTTAAATGGAGCACTTTAAAAAAATATGTATTATTGTACATGTGTACGTTTGTGTGTGTATAAATGTGTATGTATCTATGCATATATATTTATGTATTTATGTATGTATGTCTATATGTGTATGTATTTATGTATGTATGTAAGTGTATTTACGTAAGAATGTCCGTATGTATAAATGTATGTATGTACGTATGAATGTACGTATGTATTAGGGCATTAACACAGAAGTCGACTAGTTGATTAGTCGACTATAAAGGCACTAGTCGATGGCCTCTGAGAGTACTCGACTAGTCGTGTTTTTTTCTCTCTCTCTGCCCTCGTTTTAGATGTATTGCAGTCTCTGCCTCTGATTGGCTGATGC
>JBBMFX010000022.1:21155-35931 GCA_037832545.1 Rhabdalestes septentrionalis
ACACACACACACACACACACACACACACAAATGCATGCACACACACACGCACACAAAGACACTCAGACACACAATTTTTGTACTCGTTTTTCATTCTTCTCCACTTATTTCTTCTCTCTCCTCCTTTTCTCCACTCATTTCTCCCTTTCACCCAATTTTTCCTTCTTTTTTTCTCCAGAACAGACTTTTTCCATTACCCTGTTTCCTTTTACGTTTTTTCACCAAAACTCCTCTCTTTCTTGTTCTCTCTCTGCTCAGTTTTATCTCTCGATCCCTCACTCTGTCTATGACCTTTCTCTCACTCGTTCATTTTCCAAGGACCTCTACAATTTATCTTTCATCTTATACTTCTCTCTTTCTTTCTCTTTGACTTTTTCCCTCACTATTTTTCCTACCTTCCTCTCTCTGTCTCGCTCACCTTTCTCCTCACTGTTCCTATTTGGATTTTCATGTTGCTTCACTTTATACATCAATATTTATTTATAAGTAATAGATTTTCTATGTTGTCAAACACAAATTGACAGAACTCACAAGCGCAGCACCCGGACTGTCGGTTGCTGGTTGTTTACTGACACAGCGTCCCCACACTACTGCTTCTTTAATGACACAGTGTCCCCACATTGCTGTTTTTTTATTGACACAGCATCCTCACAATGCTGGTTATTTACTGACACAGTGTCCTAAACTGGTGTTTCTTTACTGACACAGTGTCCCAAACTGGTGTTACTTTACTGACACGGTGTCCCAAACTGGTGTTACTTTACTGACACGGTGTCCCAAACTGGTGTTTCTTTACTGACACAGTGTCCCAAACTGGTGTTTCTTTACTGACACAGTGTCCCAAACTGGTGTTTCTTTACTGACACAGTGTCCCAAACGGGTGTTTCTGTACTGACACAGTGTCCCAAACGGGTGTTTCTTTACTGACACAGTGTCCCAAACGGGTGTTTCTGTACTGACACAGTGTCCCCACATGGCTGGTTCTTTACTGACACAGTGTCCTCACATGGCTGGTTCTTTACTGACACAGTGTCCCCACATGGCTGGTTCTTTACTGACACAGTGTCCCCACATGGCTGGTTCTTTACTGACACAGTGTCCCCACACTGCTGTTCTTTACTTACACAGTGTCCCTTCCAAAACCAGGGAATATGATGTGCGATATGTTAGATGAGATGCGTGATAACTTTTTATTTCTCTGTTGGTTCTTTGCAATACTGGGATATACAGTACTGTTTATAGGCAAATGTAACCTTGCAATCTTCTCTTGCATCTAAACGCACTGAATTTGGATCAAACTGAATTAAATTGAGAGGTGCCCAGAGATTCCCGACCCGATGAGTCTCCATGCTACATTAGGACAGAAGTACGGTAGAAGGTTTGGGAGATACTGTACTGTACTGTACTGACCACCACTACACTCTCTCCACTCAGCTCATAGCCCATTTTGTTTATTATTTCCAGCTTAATCATCTGAAATATGCCCTTTTGTTATACCTTTGATTACAGGCTCCTTTCCCCGGATGCAACTGAAAATTTTCATACCTAGGCAACACTGAACATGTTCCACTTGGACTGGAAACTAAAATCGGCTCAAACAGCTCAGAGAAACAACAGCGGTGCATGTATCGATTTTCCGCCTCATTAAAAATTCCTGAACCCCATGTTGTAAATAATAAAAGCAGCGAGAAAACAAAAAGAAAAGAAAAGAGAAACAGCACTCTGATCTGTCTGGGAAAGAAACTTTTTTAGCAAAAGCATCCAAGGTCACATCAGCAAAGGAAATGGGCGTTTGGTGCCGGTGTTGCTGTTGTTTTGACTGTTGTCATCTCCAGCACTTCACTGTCAGTCAGTACCTTGACACCCATTAAAATCTCCAAGACCTTAAAACCCCCCATGCACCCAAACCCAACTGCAGAACCTCCCCCCCTTTACACAGCAGCAGCATCATTCTTCAATGTCAGTCCATCGATTGATCCGCTTCTGAGGCCCTTACCCGGAGCGAGCGTGGTCAGATACAAAGCCACACAAGGCAATCCATCACACACACACTCCAACACTTAGCGTGACAGTCTAGTCTCTTTCTCTTTCTCCCTCTCTCATCCTCACACACACACACACACGCTCCTGGCCTGTCAGATCCAGGCCGCTGGTATTGATGCCCACAGCAGTGGCAGCAAGGCAACATGGCTACAATTAGTGCGGCACCCTGACAACTACCCGATAAGGCTGAACAAACACCACTTCCTACACACACACACACACACACACACACACACACACATACACACACACACACACATCCACACCTCCTTCACATGCCACACACACCTTCAGGGCTCAAGAGTGCTGTCCCTCTGAGCCAGCCAGGCTGTCCCGGGACACCGAGGTCCATGCTATAGCAACAATATACCTGGATTCACCCCCCACAAAATGTACATGAATTTACCTCAAAAAACATCAAAGGAACCACCTAACAGGACCCAAGCAAGCACTCAGCAAAATCCATAATACTGCATTTGACATCCTAGAGGGATTGGGATGGAGTAAGTGGGTGGATATAAAAAAAATCTCTTCATATCCCCTGTCCTTGCAACAACCTAGCATCACTCAAGCACCAGAAATTCCTTAGCAACCTGATAGCAACACACTAGCAACCACCAGGAACATTATGACAATGGTAAGAGCCTAGTAAAACCCTTAACCCCAGGGCTGGATAATATATCATGTTACAGAACAGTTTCTCAGTTTCTAAGTGTGTTAGTCCTTAAAGCACACTAGCTTTGTTTCATTACAAAAATTGTGTAATTATTTAGCATATTTATGCCTGCAGGGGTTGAAGTAACTGGCCAAAACTAGAGTCTACTGCTAAAACAGCAGTAGTGGTCAATTTTCTCTGGCATTAGCTGCAGGTATTACAGGTATTACAGGTTACCAGCAACGTGGTTCAAAAGAGAAGTCAAAAGACAATTAAGGAAAAAATGTATAAATGAAATGTATGTATAAATGACGAAATAAAACGCTTTACCTTCTGGGGATTAAACTCGGGCAGCATGATGCAGGTGGCCCCTACCCACAGTGGGCACAGGAGCTTATTCACAATGCCATGTACATGGTGAAGAGGCAGAGTGTGGAGGATCACATCGTCTCGGCTCCAGGCCCATTCACTCACCAGACCCTGGACCTGAGAGGGAGGGGGAGCGTATATAAATTACTCTGACATCTGCTTTGTGTAATTTGAACACCATAATCTCTTCTGATTCTGCATTGAAGCTTTCGGTTGTCATACACATACAGTAGTCTTGAACCACTCCTCATTTCTTCATTTTTTGCATCTAAAGTCTTGAACTTTCATTGTAGTCTTGAGGAACAGTTCTCCAGGCTTCCTGAAGTACTTTCAGAGACTCTCATCCTCTGTCTAGTCCCTGACCAGGACTTTTTATTTGGGTAAGACACACAATGGTTGCTAGGTTATGGGAACACTGGCAAGACTAACATCACTCCGTCTGGCTTGTTTTTATTTGGATTTTTTTTTAATTTATGATTTATATTAAAATTCTATCATTTCAATATATAGTATTGTATTGTTTATATATTTAACTATTATTTTTTACTAATTTTCACTATTTTTTACTATGGGAAAAACTAAGCAGACCGCCCGCAGATCCACCTGTGGGAAGGAGCCCTGGAAGCAGCTGGAGATACGGCCACCGGCGGTGAAGAAAGGCCCGGCAACATGGCTCTGAGAGAGACCCGCCGTTACCAAAAATCCATGGAGATGCTGATCTGCAAGCTGCCCTTTCAGTGCCTGTTGCGTGAGATCGCTCCGGACTTCGGGATCCGCCGCCGCTTCCAGAGCTCCCCCACAGAGCTAGACTTTTTTACTTGGGTGGGGGGGCCATTTCAGGGGGGTCAGTACATATCCCACACTGTCTGCTTTCGAAAGGATATAAACATATATTTATAGTATAATTTACTCTCTAAAATGTTTATAATTTCTTTTTAATTTAACGTACATATTCTTAAATTGTATTACATTGCTAAAGTGACCTTGAGAGTCATGAAAGGCGCTAATAAATAAAATATATTCTTTATTATTATAAAGACATATATATGAATCATTCAAGCAGAGAAAATACCATCTAACTGAAGTCCTGAACCATTGAAGAACCAGTAGCAGATGATTCCAGATGATCAGGTGGTGATCAGTATACTAGTGGTGCTGAATGCGGAGTGGTTAAAACTAGGCTCCTTGTATCTTTAGGCACTTTGCAGTCTGTCACTAATCTACCCAATATGTCAAAGGTAAGACAGTTTGAGACACAGCCAAAGCAAACCAGAAAGAAATTAGGGGTGACTCATAATGTAATACTATTTAATAAAATACATTTAGACTAAAAGATGGCGAGAGACATAGAAAAAGATGAAGCGGAGAAGAGAGACACACACACAAAAGGCAAATATTTGGCCTTTTGGTTCGCTATATTTAAAGTCTTTAACGACAGTCTAGGTCAGTTCATGATGGATGGCCGATGTGTGACAGTGGATGTGTGCTGCGTGACCCACAATCAGAGAAGCAGCATTTATGAATTGCTTGTGAACAGTTTCATTCAGCACAGGCCGTGCAAAAACCACCAAACTTGCAATAAGAGGAAATATCTGAAGCCGTGCACACAGAAATGGGTTAAAATGGGAGTAAGCCATGGGCCAGCCATGCCCTGCACACTCACCACGTGCTCCTAGGGTGATGACTGACCGAGAGACAGTGATAACGGGCAGAAAGCTGAATCAGGTCAGGGATATCATAAACTGACCTGAAGGATGGAACTGCCAGCTTTCATCAGCGCTGCTCTATACAGAACAACACAATTCTACATATCTAACCAATGACTGAATTGATCACCTTTACAATAAAATAATACAATTTATAGTCAGCATAACTGCTTTTTAGCCACTGACCATCACAAGATTAGCCTAAAAATTGGACTTTGGTTTATTTTTTACTTTTAAATTAGGCCAAAAAAAGGTTACAAATGTGTGGTTCCCATGAAAGCAGCTCTGCGCTTATTTTTTAATCACTAAGCTTCATGAACATCAAGGTGTCCTCCTAGGTTTAAAGAACAGGTTTTAAATAATGAGGCCCAACGTTTAAAGGTGAATTCCACCAGTTTTTTCTACATTTCTGCCCAATTAATTGGGTAAAGTGTAAAAGATATTGTGTGGAACATATTTATTAACACTTTATTGTGGTTTGAATGGAATCATGATATCTCCAACACAAATACAGCTTGTGTACTTTTGATCTCAAGTTAACCTACAGTGGAGCAAAAAACTATTTAGTCAGCCACCAATTGTGTAAGATCTCCCACCTAAAAAGATTATTTTGATCATAGGTATACTTCAACTGTGATAGAAAAAACGAGAAAAAAAAATCCAGAAAATCACATTGCCTGATTTTTAATGAATGTATTTGTAACTTATGGAAGAAAATAATTATTTGGTCAAAAACAAAAGTTCATCCCAATATACCCTTTGCTGGCAAGTGTCCACAATGTTTTCTCACACTGTTGCTGGTATTTTGAACTATTCCTCCATGCAGATCTCCAGTTATGTTTTGGGGCTGCCACTGGGCAACACAGACTTTCAACTGCCTGCAAAATGCTTCTTACGAAGCCACACCTTCGTTACCTGGGCGGTGTGTTAGGGATCACCGTCATGCTGAAAGCCCAGCCAAGTTTAATCTTCAATGCCCTTACAGATGGAAGGAGGTTTTCACTCAAAATTTGACGACACATTCATAAACTTGGCTCCGGTCAAGTGTCAATGCATTAGAAATCCAGAGATCTGAGAAAATGGAGAAGAGTGGGCACACAACTTCTCTTACAAATGAGAGAACCAGGGTCTATTGGAAAATATCTTGTGGAGCCTGTCAGCCTGTCTGACTGTGAAGTTTGACGGGGGGCGGGTGCTTGCCCCTCAGAGTTATGCCGCTCGGAATGTCCGTGCACACGGGGCTGTAGCGCCAGTTCTCTGCGGAGGAGAGCTTCGCCGGTCACGTTGAATTTGCCCTGGGGAGCTGAGGTTCCCAGTCATTTTTTGCGTCATTACGTTTTTTTCAGCTTAGTGAAGTTAACGTGTGCGTTTCTCCGGTTCTGGGTGGAAGAGAGCTTCGTGCTCGGGCTCGTTGGAAAGGTCGCATGGAGCCCTATCTCACGTTGTAATTTGATGGGAATCGGCGCTTGCGCTGCAAAGCTATGCACCGAGCACAGAAGTCCGTGCACACAGGACCGTCGCACATGTTTTCTGTGTAGGAGAGCTTCGCCACCCGTCACATTCCACAGGACTGGGGGAACTGAGGGTCCTTTTACAATTCCGGTACGCTACAAAACCAAAAGAAAGATTGCTGTTTGCACCACTTTTGGATACAGGTAGAAGTAAAGTTACCCTACGATTGTGTATTTCCATTCAAAAAAGCGGAAGTAAAAGGTTGAAAAGTTGAAAAAGGTCTATTGCACACGCCATGAACTGACGAACCGTGACAAGCGAACTACTGTTTCACACCAAATGACATTTTATTTACATCATAACCACTGGGGGGGGTTTATATAGCTTTCTTTTAAATAATCCTGCTTAATGTGCTTGTACAGAAAAATGTAATTTCACACCCTGTGTACAACACTAACACCAGGGCTCCTACCAGCTCGTGGAATATGAATATGGTTGTTCCAAAAATGATGGACATGCTTGCAGCTCTCTAAAGCATTACAGAAGCCCAGCAGCCCTCAGCTCAGCCAAACAGTGTTCATCCTTAATTGAGAGAGATCTAATTTTCCACTCTATTGGAGATGCAGGTCAATTATGGTTCAAAATGTTCTAAATATGAATCTGCCAGGGAGTGTCCCATGTAAAGTAATACACTACTGTCAAAAGTCTTAAACACCTGTAAGAATAGTATTTAAACAATGCTTTAGATAGTTTAACATCGTTATTACTAAAGATACTAAATAAAACTAAAAAAAATAAATACAAAACATTATACAGCAAACAGTGATTATGGCCATTATATCCTTATGCTCCTTGTGGAAGTCCAGTATTACTTTCAATCACAAACCTGGTTTGACTTAGTAAGTCCTTTATTAAACTGAATCAGTAGATGCTGATGAATTTCACAAACGTTGTCTGGAGGAACCAAGGAGAAATTTGGAACCAAACCTGTGTTCTCCTACCCAGCTTACAAAATATCAACTAATTTTTATAAACAAAACAAATATTGATTCGTTTTACAGCTTTCTTTACATTTGTATTTATTGTAATGGTAACTTTTCTGGCAAAAAGACACTTTATCACATGCTGAGAAAAATGGCTTTAGACAACCATTTGCATAGGTGTCTAAAACATTTGCACAAGGCTGTAATTACAGCAGATGTGATAGCACCTCTAAGATGTTCTCTATCAGCAGAGTTGTAATTTTACTCAAAACTATCAGCTGGGCTGCTAATCAGACACATATGGTCAAGTGATTTTGTAATGTCAAATGAATCAACTAATTTTGCCAATCAAATCAGAGATCATTTGCATATAAGAGTGACAAAATGAGCCTGTTTAATCCTGAGTGATCCTTAGGATAACACTAAAATATTTTATTACTGTTAAATATTACTGTTATATATTAAATGAATTGATTGTAAAGTGAACCTGAAACACAAAATAATAAAATACAGGTAAAATCATCACACGTAACCTAATCTTAACTAATCATCAAAACCAATGAATAGGTTAAAAAGTCCTAATATAATGGTATTTCTGATCATGCAATTAATTAAAATTGTAAAAATTTACCATTGCCTGCAGGCTGCCATGTGTATGGAGGACCCCCTTTGGTCTTCCTGTTGTGCCACTGGTGTAGATAAGCATGGCTGGTCTTTCTGCCCAATCAGAGAGGGCATCCCTGGACTGAGCTGGCAGCTCTGCTGTCTGCAAGCTGTCCAGGGAGGAGAAGGAAGGGAGATGCAGGCAGGGCAGCCCCAATTTCTGTGCCAGAGGCTCCAGGGTGTCAGCATAAGGCTGTCCAGCCAGCAGCAGCGAGCTCTCAGAGTCGGTTATGATGTACTCCAGCTCAGCTGGGGGGTGTTTTCTGTACAGGGGCACGGCCGTGCCTCCACACATCCACGTTGCCCACTGGGATACTGTGTATGATGCATCGTTGGCACACAGGAATGATATATGCTTGCCCTGCAGGTCTCCGGATGGGCAGGCAAGTGCTTGGCTGATGTGTCTTGCCAAACTTCTGCTGGTGTTGTAAAGAGAGCTGTAGCTGTGGCTCCCAGTGTGATCTATGATGGCCACCTTCTCTCCATGCGTCAGGGCTCTGGAAAACACTGGAGGGACCCAGTCTCCTGTTCTGAGGGCTGAGGATGTCAAGGCTCTTCGAACTACATGTCCCAGCCTAAGGGTAATGGAGAGCCTACCAGCCCTGCACTGCAAACAGTTCCAGGATCTCCACACAGCAGCCACAGTGACATACAGCATGATCCCTCTATGGAAGGGGCAATATGAAGACCATCCTCAACTGACTCACTAGTGAAGAGACTGAAGAGGTGGAACATAACTGCATTAATATCACATGCACTTAATACATACAACAAAAAACTGTCATAATAAGGTCTTTGAATTGAGACAACAGTTCAAAATATACTTTCTCCAGAAAAAAGGAAATAAAAGAAAAGTGGCATTTTTGGTGTGCTGTTGTGTAATCACACTTTGTCTTGCTGTCCAATGTTCTCTGGAAAACTACAGTCTGTATAAGAACATATTCAGCCAAAAACATAGTTATTATACTACCCCTCATTTATATTCGGCTTTGAATCACCTTATTTGTGCTTCAGAGTAGATTGAAAAATGTGAACACAAATTGTACTGCGACAGGCTGCAAAGTGGCTAACGATACAAAGGCTCTAAAAAAAGGAGTTCCAACCACTTCAACACATGGAATTTGGAATCATCTCCACCTTTTTCTTCACCTGAATGGCCTTAAGTTGGTTGTACTTTGTTCTGCTTGATTGACTCATACATAGGTCACTGTTTGTCTTAACAAACAAAACATTACTCTGAGACTGGTCAGGTTCAGGGACTGGACTGAAAATGAGAGTCTCTGAAAGTCCATCAGGAAGCTTGGAGAACAAAATATGAATAAATAATATTTTCTGTATTCCTATTTAGCTTAAAATATTTTAATGTTATTAATATGCCATATCATCCAGCCCTATCTTAAGGTGACATTCTCACTGTAGAGACAAAGTAGAATTACTTTTCAGTAAGTTCTGAATACATATCATGTAATTATCTGCATGTTTTTAACCCGTATGCCATGTTCAAATTTATTAACATCCTTTATGCTCTGGGCCAATTTGTGCCATTTAAACAACCAGAAAGGTTGGCGCATTTTAGATTTGTTTCTTTCTTTTACATAAACAGTTCAACAAAAAATAGTGCTGTAAATAAAATCCCACAGCAGGAAATATCAAAGTTCATGTTGAAAATATGTTTCTATCCCCATGTCACGTTATCTATCAGTGGTTCTCACAGTTCTCTGGGTCTGATAATACTCAGTTAGGTTCTACAAAACATTTAAAACAACAAGGGGTCAAACTGAACCCAAAGAACACCAATGTTTACGAAATCTGTTCACAAAACTCACAGAAATCCTGTTAATTATGTGTTTGCCCAGTTTACACCAAAATCAATTAGGAAAAATCACGTAACATGAAGCGAATAAAGAACGCAAATGATTTATTTAGAGGCATTGAATGTAGCAAAACTGAGGAAGGATTAAAAAGTTGATTAATTTCTGTTTAATCTTCAGCCAGAGATAAAGGCAACCCGGCGCCCTTTAGCCGCAACACCAGCTACAGAACGAGACACCTCACAAGACAAACAGATCAATAGGTGTAATAGCTACAAAACCCCACAATACAACCCAACAATTAATGGTTTACAGTTCAAAATTTAAAATTAAGCACAGATTTTCCACATGTAGACTTCGGCTCAAATGTGAGCGTTTATTAAAATCAAAACAGCCCCTTACCGAAGAGACACTCTCCACACGAGTACGCCAACTTATAGTTCCGGGTAGAAACCAGAACCAGGAGGAACGCTTGGCAGGGTTGGTATTTTCTAGATAAATCGAGCACACCGCTAACACATTTTATTGGTGAGTCACACACGTATTACATACTTGTCTGGTTTGCTTTGATAAATCATCATTGATTTTTAAGGGAACATTTATAAAAATTAAAATACAATATGAAGAGATAGGTACCACTCAAACCGGAGTCATCAGTTCTCCAAATGGGCTGGTTTAAAAGTGTAAAGTGTCAATTTTTGTCATATGTAAACAAACCACAAGATATATCGTGAAAAATGTGAACTTCATCCTCTGCATTTAACCCAATTACCACATGAAGCAGTGTGTAGCCAGAAACAATGCGCCCAGGGAGCAGTATTTGGGGATAGTACCTTGCCCGAAGGTACCTCAGGGGTGCTACGAACTATCCTGGGAATAAAACCTACATCCTCCTGATCACAGGTGCAACACCCTTACCATTAAGGCACCAGCTGCTGATTTTCCCCCCTCAGATTTGAATTAACCTGATATATCAGGTGTATTTGTGAAAAAAAAAATCAATAATAATTTCAGGATTAAAGAACTGCTTTATGCAATTGAAGTGGTTCACTTTTGAACTCATTCATTAATTGCTACAAATTATTTTCTGTATTCTGAACTGACTGGAGTAGCAGCTAAAAGAGACATATAATTGAGAATTCAAACAGCACTACAGCACTGCTGACACACATGTAGGCAACTGTATGTGCAGTATGAAGTAATTTCAAATGCAACTCAGCTTTAGGCCTAAGCCATTCATTTAGGCTTGTAAAAGGTATCCAGGTCTGTCTCATTAATTTAAGTCTATGAAATAATGGATGTTAAAACTAAAATCTTGACTGGTGAAATCAAATTAATAAAAGGATTCAGACTAAAATCAGGACTCCAGGGTCTGAGTTAATTTTGTTTTACCACACAACACTGTGGCCTTATTTGAAAATCAAGCCAGGCATACAGACAGCTCAGTCGTACTGGTGGGTTGACTCCTAAACATGTGTTGTGCCATTAAGCTGTTGTTAGCCAGTCTTTCTGGTTTTGGCATCGGCTCACAGCACGGGCACAGTCAGCCACCAGCTGGCAGTCGCGGGCCTCAGATAAGGACTGCTCAGAGATGGCACTCGTTCAAAAAGTTTTCACTTCCCTAAACCCCTCTGCTGCAAACGAGGATGGCATGTTCCTGCAAACTGGAAGCTTTGTCTCAGAATCTCCCCTCCAGTTTGAGGAGTAGTATCGTCAGGGAACGATCCATGCACACACAAAGGAAGTGCCGGGAGAGAGGGTGTCCTCGAGTATATGAAAAGAGCTTTGCATTTCATGCAAAATCCTCACGCCTGAGCCGAACCTGAATGCATTGTCCGAGATTGATTTTTGTGTTACTTGAGGACCGCTTGGAAGATGACCATGGCTATCTTCTGTGCTAGCATTCTCGGTTTTCAGGGTATGGCCAAATTCTAGGCACAAGCCTCAAGGAAAATGCTGGAATACAATAAGCGATGTGCATCAGGAGTGCCCGCAGGGCTAAAGGATATCCAGCCGAGCAGCGATCGCCCCCGGTGTGCTTCCGCCGAGACCATGGGGCTCCAAGCCAGGACGCTCTTTCTGGTGCCCCCGCGTTGGCAGGTAAAACGTCCGGCAGCGGGCGCCAACTTTCTGTTTGCTTGGCGCAGGATTCTGAGGAAAAAACATCAAACTGGAGAGAGGCACCTCTTTTCTGGTGCTAGCTGGGAACGGAAATCGTAGGGAGTGCCAAAACGCATTGGGTTGGCACCATATGAGAACGTCTTGGCAAGCTTGTCAAACCCCCCCCCCCCCCTTGCCCTGCTTGGAACACATGGCATGGCGGCGGCGGCATCTGGCCGAGCTGACTCCCAGCAGCTGCGCATTGTCTTCACCAGTTGGGGTGCTTGGCACTGCCACTTCATCAACTACCTGTAGCTCCTCTCGGGTGCAGAGGGGCCGATGAATTATTTGGTGCCGCAGCTGCAAACTTGACTTCTTTCCAAGAGATACAGCAGCATAAACACAAGCCACATATTCTCATATGGACATACCGAGCAGGAGGGGGATGGCGCCGCATCTGGACCCATTTGACGTGGTGTTATCTGTGGAATAGCTGCAGCCCACAACAACTTTTGGCATTGAATACACAAAATCCTACAGTTGAGGGTCTGCATGGGATTTGCACACTTAATTTGGTTCTCTCACCATTTGATAAACCTCCTGCAGAAGAGTATGGTGTCCTCCACGGTTTTAGAAGTTGTGGCCAAGAGTTCTGGAGATCATCTCAGGCCCTCTTGACTTCATGTGGAACGCTGAGCTTATTCCATAATTTACATTCTCTGGTTAACACCAAAAACACAGAGATATTTCTTAGGGGTTGCGTCAAGCTTCAATAATACATGGTGCTTTGCGTCTGTGCGACAAACATGTGTGGCTGCTAATTAAAATGTCTACCATTAGGTATGCACATGTTCCCTTTTCCAGGATATTCCCAGAGCTTTCGAGTCCCACAAATGCCATTCCCTCTGAGGTGATTACAAAGCTCTTGCTATTTGGAAGAGATACTTTGTTTTTCCTTTCTAGGGGTAGTACTGTCATGTTCTTTATATGTTGCAAAAGTGGGAGAACCTCTGGAGGGACCACCACGCATCAGAACTTCTGAATAAAGCATCGCGGTCAGCATATTTTATGATGCACCGGCAGGGTTTTGCTCATCTCAAAGTGGAACAGCTACTCCAGTGCCAGGGAACGCATCTGACAAACACACATCATGGGCATTATTTTTTTAAGTGATCCAGACATCCATTTCCTCTGGGAGCCTGGTGATGACTTCCGTTGTGCTCCACGACCTAGATTGGATTGAGTGGGTTTTGTTGTTTTGTTTTGAAAGGGAGGGCACCAGATTATGTCTGTCAAGATTCAAAAGGAAGCAGCTTGGTTGTGTTTTTTGGGCTCAGCTGATGGTGACACACTGGGGTTTGGCTCCATATATGGTGGGCTGACCCACTTTAGCCCACAGCCACGTCCAACTGCTTTATGTCCTGAGCATATGTGTGGTGGCAGGGGAATAAGCGATCATCACGGCACGGGACAGGGAAACACATGCTGGGCTATGACACTTCCGCAGGCTTCCAGCCACCATCTTTTCTGGAGCATATGTTGGTGATGCTGGTCCTTCACAATGAAGGATCTGGGGGAGAACCAACCTCCTACCTGTGTTCTTATCATTTCTTTTGTGAGGCATCGTGTAGGGGGAGTGGGATAGTGTGTGAGGCAGGAAAGTGTGGATTAAGGTGAATGTTGTAGTTTCATAGATAGCTCAGAACTTAATTCAAAGGTCCCTTACATGGGCCAAATTTCCTAACTACCAGATAACTTCATATTAGTCTCCGAAGAGTTTTTGAATTATTTATAGTAGACTCTTTAAAAGGGTGTCTCAAAGGCTAATTGGGTGATGCACCAGATCTGTAATTGTGAAGAATCCTTTCTAGGTTTAAAGACAATGTAAGTGTTTTAAATCAGTCAGTGTTCTTATTTGAAATTTTATACTATATGGAGGGTTTTTTTCACTTGAAAAGGTTCTTTATACTCACATATATATTAAAAAATATAATTCTCTTGATAACCACCCAAGGAGGATTAATTTCTCGTCTCCAAGTGGTTCTCAGGCATCTCCAATTGGTTAACATATATGCTTCAACCCAGTTTACAAGAAACTGGGATAAAACCACTTTGAGATGCAATAATTTAAAAGTGGTGACTAAATCACAGGTTTTAGAAAGACTAAAACAAAGATCTGTTGGTTGATGTGAATAAATAAACAACATATTCCTGCAAAAATCATTGGTTGAAACTTCTAGGGGGAATTTTTTAAATGCAGTTTTGCAGTCTCGCTCCCCAACATAGTCAACGAACTATTCCATCCTTTCCTTGTTTGGGCTAGAAAATCACCCTCTGCTCAGGTCACTTACGCTGGAAAGTGCCCAGACTGTGGCGCAGGCTGCCAGCCATGTGGGGGGTATTAGTGGTGCCCGTGGGGAAGAGAGTGTGTGAGGCGCACATGCGGCTCTGCTGGTGTTCAGCTGATGCAGTCTGGCCTAGAATCACTCATGAATCACAGTTAGCAGGTGTGATTAGAAAGTCTCCCAGGATTCCAGCAGAGGCAGCGGCATGATTTATTCGATAAGTGAATCCAATGTGACGTGTTAATCATACGGGTTGATTGGTGTAGTTGCTGCATGAGGACAGAGGAGAAAAGTGTGTAGACGGTCACTGTGCTCCCACGATTGCACATTAGTCAGGATGAACTTTAGGAAGTCTACGTTTCTCAGTATTGTTTTGCTACACTAATTTCAGTGGAATTACACAATAACATAATGGAACAGATTTGAATTAAATTCGGTTCAGGTTGTACTTTTTCAAGGAGGATCAAAAAGGAGGCTTAATGGCAAAAATATACTCAGAATAATCTTTTGTCACATTTAAAGCCCAATAGAATAACTTTAACATCTATTTCACCCTCTGCAATTTAAACACAATTTCTCTGCTTGTTTATGTGAGTGATGATATTGAAGCTGTTTACCCTTATAGTTCTTTGCTAATGAGATACTTATG
>JBBMFX010000023.1:4263-20853 GCA_037832545.1 Rhabdalestes septentrionalis
TGGGCAAATCCGGTCCTTTGACAATCAACTGGGAATTTAACCCACGTGTTTCTGAGGGGGAAATCACCAAAACATGCTGGACTACGGCCCTCCAGGACCGGATTTGCCCACCCCTGATATAGAGCATTACTTCAGATTTTTTTGACTAATCCATTAAGATAGTCGAAGTAAAGTCGACTAGTCGTTTGATGACATCATACACACACAGCGAAGGAACACAGGTGTCCAACACTGAGTTCTTTGTAATGTTAACTGTCAACATGACAATTAAACTAAACAGAGGCTGATAACTCGACTGTTCTGGGCTGCATTTCCCAAAAGCATCGGAAGCCTAAGTAGTTCGTAAAAATGATCTTACGACTGATCTTAATATTACGGTCTGTTTCCCAAAACCATCGTGACTTTAGTAGCACTTGAAAATCTTCGTAGATCTACGAGTGCTCCGGAGTAATCGTAAAGCCTTCAGTGCATCGTAAGGAGCGTTATGAGGGCCCCTGCTGGACAACCTGCAAACTGCACCCGCAATTTACTTCTCTTCAGTCATTTTTCATTTTATTTGTGCTTATATTTTAATTCATTTCTATTTTCTACCCATTACAAAATTCAATAAAGAAATAATGACGAATAAAGAAATACAATTTAAAGTTTTGTAGCAAAATCGTCCCAGATTGTTTGTTTTCTCTATTTGGATGACTGCCCTTAAACCTGCTGAAAATTATATGTTTTTGTCGCTCCACCTCCTCTAAAATAATATAAATTTCCACTTGTTCATTGTATTTTGGTTTCAGCCATTTTCTAGTGTCTCCACCCCTAGCTGTGTGCTTATTTCAATTGTTCTTCTATTAGGAAATGCACATCAGGTGAAGATAATTAGGCTAAAATAAATGTAAGAGCGTATTTATTTATTTACTTATTTTTTTATTTAGATGTGAGATGAGCAATTGTTAATATAAACATTGATAATTTACTCTACCTAAATAATTAAGGTTTCATTTAATTATCGAAAATGATGCTGATGTCATTTCGGGCAAGGACTGTGAGAATTTGTTTTATGCGAGATTGGAGCAAGACAGTACGACATTTCAAGTTAATTTATGTTTTTTAACTTGCTCAAGAAGAAATTACAGGATTTTTTTTGTTATTCGAGTTGAATATACATTAACACAAGTAGGAAAATAAACTGAAAAAAAAAAGTGAGTTATGCCCGCATGTGCAACAATGATGAGCCATTCTACAGTGTGACATTTCAGCACTTGACCAACAGATAGCGACTCCGAAGTAGCACTTAAAGCAGAGCTACCTGTAACTGTGTTAAGTGCATTTTTGGGAAACGCACGTGAAACAATAAAGAAAGTTCACAAAATGACTCATAGAAAACGCTCTTAAGTGCTAAGATCAATCGTTATCGGGAAACGCAGCCCTGGTAAATTTAAGTGTAAACAGGAAGTGGGCAGAGTTTGCGCCACGGCGCCGCTCAGCTCCTCTGGACTGGACTCCCTGCAGTGCTAGCGTTAGCATGTTAGCTAACAGTGCCATTTCAGATGCCGTCGGTTCTGTTCCTGTACTTTAACTCCAGATTGCAGGTTCTACATGTCTTCTGCTGTTTGTGTTCCAGAGAGAAGGATCTCCACACCTGTGATGTGTGTCTGTGTTCTCTGTTGCCGTCTCTCACGTCTTGTTGTGGTCTCGTGTTTAGATTCCAATCTACTGCCAATGGAACCGCCCCTTTTATGAAGGGACTATAGTAATTGGTAAACCAAGGAACGCGTATATTCAGTCAATCAGAAGCAGAGACTGCAATACATCCAGAAGCGAAGGCAGAGAGAGAGAAAAAACACATGAATAGTCAACTTCTCTCAGTGGATCATCAATAAATATTGTTGACTACCCTCCGTCACTCTAACATGCTCTGATACTAACTGTATGTTTACCATATTTCAATAAATACCAGATACACTCTACATATCTTTCTAAATAGTGTATGAGTACAATTTTTTTCTTTGTTATCTATCTTTTCTTTTATTCTATTCTATTATCTTCTGCTTATTTTTCCTTGAGCTGACTCCAAGAATTTAACTGGTGCTTTCTTTCTGCAAGATGATTTACTACCAGTTCTGTCCATTTATAAATGAGAAAAAATAATCTGTTAATCATATTTCCTAGGTGGTGTTGCCAAGAAAAAGAAATGTACATTACGTTTTAAATATTAGAAATGAAGATACAGGGAAAAGTTCCCTCAGGGTTTTATGGGTTGTGCTAACTGCAGCTCACCTAGATCCATGCATCTAGGCCAATAATCATTTAGAAAATTTCATTTGGAGAGTGTCCTTGTACGAGCACATTGTCTTGGCTTTTGGATGAGGCCAGACGTTCACCCCACTGATTCATCCATTTTTTTTTCCTGAGAATGTGCTGATGAGAGCAGGGGAAGATTGTGAGGGAGGACATGATTAAAGGCAGGATGAACAAGAGAAAAAAAAAAGTAAAAGAAACGAGAGTGGGATGATAAAGTTGTCAGACGCACTTGCTCTAATCTCACGGTGCCCGTGGCTGACGGGCTGTCCATCATACTCCTTCATGCATTGCTGGTTGGTCAGATAAGCTGTGAGGGCCAACAAGCATGCCTTTGCTGCGGGGCAGTCTTGCAGGCTCCATTAAGCATGCAGACTCCTTTTTGCTATCAAACAGAACTTATTTTTAACTTCAAGAGCAGAGTGGAGGTGTGGGAATGGCAGATAGCTGCTAAGGGTGTTTTTTGGGTCTGGTCCTAATCCCCCTCTGCACCTTTGACATCCCATTGATAAAGCAAAGAAATTATAGAGGAGCTGTCAGAGCTACAATTCAGCTTTTTAATGCCATTGAAATAGGGATTTATTGTGCATTTCAGAGGCTAAAAGCACACACGTTTCCTGGCAATGTCACGGCAGAGGTTGCAATAGCCAAATGCCTTGCGGCATTAGAACTGCAAATAGTCAGAACTACAAATAAATCTGTCATGATCTTCAAGAATGTTCACCACCTTTTTAGAACTCTTAACTTTTCTCGGTCTTTTGGTAGAAAAGTGTTTTCCGATCCTGGTCTGGAAACCAAGGGAAATCTGATAAACGCTCACGTGAAATATGTAATGTGAGATTTGTTTGTAAATAATTGAAATCAGCTTCATTTGACTCCCCACAATCAGGACACACTCACAGAACACACAGAACTAAAGTGTCCTGTTTATTTTGTGGTTTAAATGTGAAAGGCCTGGCTTTATCCAGCAGTATATCACTTGAAACATGAGTCAGATGTGTGTGTGTGTGTGTGTGTGTGTGTGTGTGTGTGTGTGTGTGTGTGTGTGTTTGTGTAGCTTTATAGGTAACACAAGGACATGAGTAACAGTCAGATTGTGTTCTGGAAATTCACCAGAATCAAGGCTGAATTTCTTAGCTACATTCAAAAGACCCTTTTGAATCGAAAAGCCTTTGATGATATACTAATCTACAACTGAAGACCACATAGACCACATCTTACCTTTTAGGATGGAGCTTTTATGGTGAATCTTCATTCTCAGTTGAAGTCCTTTACTGTTTTTTGTTTTTGTCATCCTTGATCTTCTATTTGTTGTCAGAAATCAACAACTGAAAATGTATTAAATTAAGTATTTCTGTATAATGTTGTCTCCCTTTGTAAGAGGTATATATTTCGGATCTTCAGTCAGCTGCTAAGACGACCCCATGGCTTGCTTGTTAGGGGCTCAGACCCAGATTCTGTAAAGCTGCTTTGCGACAATATCAGTCAGAAGCACTGTAGAAATAAAACTGAATTAAACTGAAAGGCTCAAACTTTTGCACACAACCATACACACACAAGTGCGGGAGGTATACATATATTTATTGACGCATACACATTTTCATTTATGATGTATGCTTGGTTGACTGTTCAACACTTCTGCAATGCTTCAGACTTCTTTGGCACGGGTAAGGGTTTGCAGTGCTGTGACAGTCTGTCAGTGGCAGCCACTTCCAGGAGTTCACAGAAGCAGCGTATGTCAGCGAGCAGATCAAGGCATCTCTCTTCTATTAATTTCTGGAAGGACTCAACATACACCAGTGCTACATAAATGGTTGTGAAATGCCACACTCGTTTTGATCTAAATTTTAGTTCTGAATGCTTTGACCTTATTTTGAACCTTTACATTAGATGAGGCATCAGGAAACTGATCATTTTTTAGACTTAGGGCTGGGAAAGTGCAACAAACCCACAGCATGCTGATGCTCCAAAACCAGAATGGGGAATCGCCAGCACAGTGGATAAGTATCTTGCCCAGCAACACCCCTGTTAGAGAGAGAGAGGGATCAGTAGAGACCTGTGAAATTGGCACAAAAGATAACAGCTTCTAAACTTCCCACAGATTAAAATTCTCTGCGAGGACCACTGCTGCAGCTGAGGCCACGCTATCGTAAATGGTATTCCAAGCCCTGGTCACAAACTGTTTACTCCTTTTGCCGCGAGGCAGGAGTTATGATAGCGCTTTTTCCTCTAACAACTCAATTTGAAGTTTTTAACTGCGTCTCGTATGCATTGCTAACGATCTGGATCTGAAGGCGCGAGCCGTCTTGACGCTCACGAGCTGATAAATCTCGTGGCTTCTCAAGAGGACCAGATTAATCTGGGAACATTTGCTTGTTCCATTACGAACTGGAGCCCCACCTTAAGCATCGTTGTTTATCGAAAACCGCAAGAGTAATCTGGAAAGTTTGTCCCCTCCGCCTGTCCATTTGTTTCTCCTCCAGTTTTCCTTCCCCACTCTGCTTTATCTCATTCTCTCCATTAGCCCTCTGCTGTTCTTCATTGTCTGGTGTCACTCCTCTTCTTCGTCTTCCCTCTCTCACCTTCCGTCCTTCCTTCCCCTGCACTCTCCTCCTCTGTTTCTCCCTCCCTGTCTCTTATGACTTATCGATTACCCTTTGTGGTTTTGTCTGAAGTCTTTTAAGGTCCCCGCTCTGTCTGTCAGTCATGGCTGCTGAGGGATTGTTGTGGAGGCCACTGGACTGCAGGCCTAATTGAAAGTGAGCCGGGCAAGACAGATGGCCCTGTTGGCAAATTCGTTTCATTCGAGTGAAGCTGAGGCAGTTCGTCCACAACTCAGCCAAACCAGTGGCAACCAGCGTTAGTGTCTGTATAATATAAATGCTTTATTCGGAGAGGTAAAACGGCTGGAGTTTTAAATGAATGTTTGCTGTCTCCAAATAATTTAGTATGCATTTTGTTATTGTTTGTTTGTTTTTGCGTTGCTCTTCCTCTGACTTTGCTGGAAGGCTTAGTGTGTTTAAGCACATAATACTTTACATTTAGTAAAGAACAAATACACATTTTTTTGTATTTTATTATACTTTATTATAGTTTTTTTTTTGTAATATTCAGATGTTCTTGCAGCATATTTCCATATTTGGCCTGGATGGAACAACAGTGTTTATACACTGCCTTCAACTGTTTTAAAGGAAAGTGATAATTTTCTTTTTTAAAGTCAGTTTTGCTCGGTGTTCCCTTGGGAAAGCACATGGCAGCACATGGCAAGCTTGGCTCAGCCTCCTAATATGCTCCAGCAGTGCTGGATTTAGTGTTCAGAGAAGAAGGAAGCGTAAAGTGACCATTTGTCATATGTGATCGCACCACAGCACACAGTGTGAATAGCATGAAATCCTTCCCTGCATTTAACTCTTTCAGCCAGTAGGGGTGTGCAGAGCGGCTGCTATTCGTATCTGTATTTGTATTTGTTGAAAGGGAAAATTATTTGTAGTTGTATTTGAGTACAATTTAAATGCATTGAGCAAACTCCATCAGCCCCCCCGAATCTACTCCTGAACTTGAGGGTGTGACGGGGGAGGGGCGGGGAAACGGAATTTCTAAAAGTGAAATTAATCAATCGGTCATTCTAAATTCCTCCTCTGCATTTAAACCCATTCACCGTGTGAAGCAGCGGCAGCCAGGAACTCTGCTCCCGGGTAGCAGTGTGTGGGGACTGTACCTTGTTCAAGCGTACCTCAGTGGTGCCACTAGCAGTCCTGGGATTCGAACCCATATGGCCAACTCCCTAGGCTACAAGCTGTTGGAGAGTTTACTAAATTTAGCCGTTTAAAAAATTTACGTTAGTTTATATCACATATTGGTGACCAAATTATACCATCATTGTTTATTATAGAGCATTATTATACATGTAGAGGCTGGGGTTGGTAAATTATCAGACCACACCCTTCAGTAATCTGGGTTTTGTTGTGCTGAGGTTTTACTCACAGGTTTATTTGGGACTACATTGCTGTTTTTCCACTGTTGGTCCCAGCACTGCAACCACCCCACCCCAAGCCTGAGTGAAAGAGAGGGAGAGAGAAACAACCAGCCGAAGTTTCCCCAAATAAGCCATACACACAAATAAACAGCAGCTCCCTCGCTGCATCACAGCTGTGAAAGCTGCATACAAAATGAGGGGAACGAGCACACAGGCACACACGAAATCCTCCCAAGCTCTTCTTGAACAATGGCAGTAAACATCATAAACAGCATGGTTTCCACCCTCTTGCTTTATTACACGTGGAGCCACTAGATCGGTACCAGGAAGTGAAGAGTAAAGTCCACATAGCTCTCCAGACCAGCTGTCTAAAACAAAAATACACCAAAAAATAAAATAAATACAAAACCGCTAAACCAAATTACAGTCAAACTCACAACAATAAACCCCATCATGTCCTCCATAATACAACATAAATCTAAACCGATCTTTTCTGTAATTTTTCTGTATTCTGGGTGTAAACTTACCCTCGAACAATTTCTGACCCCACACACTTTTCTGCTTTCATAACCAACCAAATCAACAATTATCTGTTGAATAAATACATGCGGATTGCTTTATTTTTGATCACCCCTGTTAACTATCATTCACACATGCTAGCATCCGTCCAAGCGTGTTTAAAGACCGTAGAGCCGCCTGACAGGAATTCAGGCTCTGAGCGCATCAACACGACTTGCACCTAATTCCCTTAATGGATCTTGATGGAAAACCATTTCCTGCTCTTGCTCCCCAAAAAAGACACTCAGAGTGTTGAGACGCAACCAAGTAGTCTGTGGGAAAAGCTACTGGCCAATTAGCTTAGCAATTAACACTTGGCAGGCTTGTGATGAAGCCGTGTTTTACATAGCGGTAAATGAGAGCTTCCCTCAGTCAGCAATTAAATGTGTTTTTATTTCCCCCAGTGCTTTTACTTTCACTCGTTTTACATGTCTCATGGTCACAGGAAGCACCATTTTAGTGCTAACTTGAGATATCATTATGGCATTGCAGTCAAGGATGCACAGGAGTGTATTAAAAGAGGATGTTCCAGAGTCTTCATGCGCCCTCTGAGCCCCGTTGGCTCCACTCCTTTGAGGTGCATGCTGTGTGGTTCGTAAACACGAGCAGAGGCCAGACGCTTCCCCCATTCGTGTGGAATTAATTTCTGGGAGGTGACTGTAGTCAGATTTATTTTTTTTCCCCCTGATCTGCCTTTTTATTCAAAAAAACCTCTCACAGCCTCGAGCTGAGAGCATGTGGATTCGTTTGACTTATCAGTCTGAAGTGCGTTTGACCGTGAAAGAATCTCAAATGTTTGTCAAATTTTGTTGCTGTATCATTGCTGCTGAAATGAGTGCTATCACATTCTCATTAAATATGGACTCTACGCTCATGGTAATGGACTGCTTTCATTTACACAAGTGGAGAATTTGTGGAGTGTGTGTAATGTGGGTGAATACACCTCAGGGACACAAATATCATTGGAACACGGTGAGCTACGGCTTCTCTTTTTGGGGTCTATTTATTTATTTATTTATTTATTTATTTATTTAATCACCCCGTCATTTCCCCTAAACCTGCGGCTCCACCCGGTGATAATGACTTAATAGGGTAGATAAAAAGAAACCACTATCACTCACAAATCAGGGCCCAGATACTCAAACTTGGACAGCCATAACCCATGATGACCAGCCACCCCAATGACTCTCAGAGCATCCTAAATGCCATTTGATCACAAATGTAAGTTAAGGATGGCCTCAAAGCAGTCTAATATCAAAAGACAGAGAAATGGTCGTAATCACTCGAAAGCATGACATGAAGAGAGTGCCATTTACCACAGATATTCAGCTTTTTCCTTTATTCATGCATAGGAGCCCGGTCTCAAGATTTCATACAGCCATCGCGAAATACAATTTAATCAAATAACGTGCTCCAATTACGATTTAGGGTGTTTTTTCATGCTAGGACTACGTTTCAGTACCCAGATATTAGGAGAGATGACTCCTTACCTTAACTTTAACCATAATGTTACCTTAACTTTAACCTTAACCTTAACCTAAACCATAACCTAAACCTTAACCTAACCTTAACCTAAACCTTAACCATAACCATAACCTTAACCTTAACTTTAACCATAATGTTACCTTAACTTTAACCTTAACCTTAACCTAAACCATAACCTAAACCTTAACCTAACCTTAACCTAAACCTTAACCATAACCATAACCTTAACCTTAACTTTAACCATAATGTTACCTTAACTTTAACCTTAACCTTAACCTAACATTACCTTTAACATAAACCTAACCTTATCCTTAACCTTAACCTAAACCTTAACCTAAACCTTAACCTAACCTTAACCTTAACCATAACCATAACCAAAACCTTAACCTTTACATTTACATTAACCTTAACTTTAACCTTAACCTAACATTACCTTTAACATAAACCTAACCTTAACCTAAACCTTAACCATAACCTAAACCTTAACCATGACCATAACCATAACAATAACCTTAACCATAACCATAACCTTAACCATAACCTTAACCTAACCTTAACCTTAACCTAACCTAAACCTTAACTTTAACCTTAACCTAACATTACCTTTAACCTTAACCATAACCATAACCTTAACCTAACCTAAACCTAAACCTAAACCTAAACCATAACCTGAACCTTAACGTAACCTTAACCTAAACCTAACCATAACCATAACCATAAACATAACCATAACCAAAATCGTAACCTAACCTTAACCTTAACCTTAACTTTAACCTTAACTTTAATCTAATAACCTTAAGTTAACCTTAACCATAACCTTAACCTAACCCTCCCTATTCTTAATTTTAACCTATCACTAACCTTAACCTTAACCTAACCGTAAGAGTCACCAGTTAGCGCAGATAGGGGTGATTTAACACAGTGCGCATGAAAATACTTTGGGTAGTGAAGCGTTTTCCTAGCACGAAAAAAAAAAACCTTTTAGAGTGATTGGAGCACATATTTTGATCAAATTGTATTTCGTGATGGCTGCACAAAAACTCGTGAGTTGGGGTTAATGCATGGGTTCCTGTAGAAACTTGAATTTTTTAATGGATTTTAAGCCTACTAAAAGGCAAATAGACGATGTTTTTAATCACTCTTAATATTTCTATTTTTAATTTTTATATGTACTAATCACTGGACAGATGATCTGGAATCACCAGTTCATAATATTTATAGATATATATAGAAAATCATGCATTTGCACATCCTTATTTTAAACATGAACAGTAGAGCAAAGTTCTAGATCGTAGGATTCCTCGCTTCTCACTTTCCTCCAGTTACATACATACTGGTATACTGTCACAGAGAGCAAACAGCTAACCTGCCACTTTCATTTTTAGCCCACTGTTATGCCACAAATACCATCATTCTTTCCAGAAGCAACAGAAAAGACATTATCTGCTCAGAAAGAGATTTTAGATTAATATGTGTCCTCAAACCACAAGGATATTAGTGATCGCTATGAAGCTTTCAGAATCTTACCTAAGTTCACAGGCCTATTCCTGCTCTGTACACAATTCTATACAACATCTGTCTCCTGACACAGAAACACATACTTAGCATATATCTGAGAGTGCACTATACATTCTTATTGGAACGGAATTAGTTTGAAATTAGCTTCTAAATTTCTATAAAGGCTCATTCAACCTGGCAACGGTTGCTTTGGGAGAGAGCTTTTGTGGAGGTGTGGACAAAATTAAATTTTCATGGAAAAATACATTTCTGTATTCTGTATGCACTCACATTAAATTGCATTCTAGTGGCATGAAAGAGTGAGAGGGGGAGATGGAGAAAGAGAGAGGCGGATCTCATCAACATAGACAAACAATACTCCCCTTTCCCTCCATCACTGCTGATCCCGAAACAGAGCTGATGCGGGGCTGGGCCTGGAAACGTATGCTGTATTTCTCTGAGAGAGAAGGGGGGTCATTTTACATGAGCCCCCGAGGGTTTCTGCCATCCATATTCATCTGTCTCCATTCTGTCATGTTCTGCCTGCATGGTGACAACTGATGCAGATCCCTCCAAACACTAAACATGTCCTAGGGTGTGCTGATACAACACAAATGTGCTCGGCCCTCAGGTCTGGCACTTTGTCAAAAGTGACACACAACAACATTAAGTAGCCAGGGCAACAGCAGAAAAGGCTTATGTTGCCTGCTATTACCATAGATCTCTTTATAGACATGACACGCAGCTGCAGTGCACAGAGATGCCTTTGCCTGCTGGGTGTACAGATCACAGACTGCAAGACACTACTTTTCCATTATATGTGTGCTATAATTAGGCCCCATTGTTAAACAGTGTTGTTCGAGAAATGTTGAAATGTTGTAAGTTCATGCAAATTGTATGAGCAGAGTAACGTGAATGGACTTAACTGACACATAGGCATGCAGAGATACCATTATCACATGTTAGCAGTTTATTTGGTGCTAGTGCACACTATTGTTCAAAGGTTTGAAAGGATTGGTCATCATAATTATTTAACTTTTGTTGCTATGCATCCATTTGTAACCAATTTGGATATGAAATAGTTTTTTAAAAATAGTTGGTGATGTGCAATGCACTTCTTTCTCCTACAAATGTGGCATTCAATAAAATAACGCAATAATTTCCCTTGAATGTGTATAATCCACTTCCAGCACTGGCGAAAATAGGAACTAAAAGAAGAATGTTTTATATTATGTAAATATATCATACTTGTAGTATATAATACACTTTAATTATGTAATTGTAGGTCTTTCTTCTTAAAATGATTGTTTCAGTGAAGATAAAACTATGAATGCTGGCCTGCTGAAAGCCCCATCACCGGGAAAAAAATTGTGCTTTTTCAAATTTGTATCTCATATAATATATAAACATTGTTTATGCTAGCTAAAACAACCTGTCATGCTGTCATGAGAACCCATATTCACGTTCATGTTATAAAACGTGTTTCCATCTGAAATGCTTTTCAAATTTGGCAGAATAATTGGCAGCCAATCAGTGCAGATGTCATTTTGAAATTTCAGTCTTAATGACAGGTGCGTTTTAATTTTGAAGGAAAATTGCCTGTTTTAGTTACACAAAACAACTTTAATGTCAAAGATTTCGTACATAAAAAAATTAAATGCAAAAAAATATTTGGAATATGAAATGGGGAGCTTTATAGGACAGCCCACCTCTTGAAAACTGACAAAAAACTCCAGCATGAATTGATTATGGTGGCAGGGTTTAAAACACTCTGCAAGCTGGGCTCATGATTGCAACATGAGCAAAAATGCCAGCAGAAACTTTGCCAGCTCGAAATTGCACTGATTTGGTTGTAATGTGCCACTGCTGATCCACTGTCTGAGTGGTGGTAGGGACATCCACCGGAATCCTGAGGACCCGAAGAACCTGATGTGGTAAATGGTCTGCTGTCTCCCTGACCATGGGCAGCTTGGAAAGAGTCACAAATGTGGCAGCCTTGAAGAAGTAATCAATCACTGCCATTTTAATGATGTTGCCCTGTGATGGAGTCAAGCCTACGATAAAATCCAGTGCCAGGAGAGACCAAGGGTGCGATGGAATGAGCAGGTGATAGAGCAGCCCCGCAGGTTTTGTTCTGGAATTGTTGCAGCTTGCACACACCCAGCCTTCTCCTACCAGAGCTCAGCCACCACTACTGGATAGGTCATGTGGACTCAGAGAAGCACATTTGCCCTGACAGACGCAGGGATATAGTTTCAGCCTGAGGGACCCCCCTGGGGTCCAGCTCTCCATTTCCCTGATGGCCCAAAAAAGAGAGACCACCTTGCCTGGTGCAGAGTAATTCACTTGGTAATATGTAGGTCAAGCTCTTATAGGGTGCTTTCAGATCTGTGTTTTGGTTAATTTGGTCCGGACCAAGGGCAACAAATGATACGTTTCACACTACACTGATTGCTCTGGTCCAAACCAGTTGAAACAAACCAAAATGCAGTCTACATCATCTACATCACTGGTTGGCCAGATGTGCAATGTATTTCCTAAAGGCACAGAGTGTATATGAGCTGGGAGCAATGGGGAATAAGGAAAACTCCAGTCAAACTTTGGGGTGAAATTCATGCTAGTGTCACCTCTCGGTCAGTGGCCGGTAGAGGCCGCTATTGTATTAATTGATTATGGGTCTCTATTTTGAAAAAGGTGTATATTTTTGTCTTTAGGATTGTAGTACATGTTTATGGGACTCTTATTTTGAACTGGGTGTATGTTTGCATCACTATCATCTATCCTGTGTTTTAGTAAAGTGATTACGTTAAATGATTGGTTCATGTTCTGTGTCGGTTTTGTGTTTAAGTTCCAAGTGTTGTGTATTTAGTTGCTGGCCATCCCTCACAATTACGGTCATGCTACCCGTTCCTTATGTTGTATGCTTTGTGTTTAAAGGCCCTCGTGCCTCTTTGTTTTTTATGTGTAGAGTCAGGCTTGGCCTCACTCCTTGAGCACGCCTCAACATGTCAGCTACCTTGGTAATGAGGCAAGTCCGCTACTGCTGATCCACCACCTGAGTAGCAGCGTGGGCTAAGTGATTTCACTGCTTTTGGGGAATTTCCATAACAGGGACAAAAAAATAAATGAAAAGGAAAACGAAGAAAGAAATGAAATGGAAACTGCCAGGAGGGTCAAAGTAATCGACCCAGCCTACACTAAACTGAAAGGTTCCCTCAAAGAAAAGTGCCTCTTGGATTAATACACTAAAAAAAAACTTTGAAAATTGGGGAAACTCAAGAAAGTCCAAGGGACACAATTTGGCCAAGTAAGAAAACAAGGGAGTGCAGAGAGAGACCCATGAGATTCAAAAGCTTTTACCAAATTACTGACTGGATTTTGTATAATATGATGGGAAAACTCCTTCACACAAAGACTCAGCAGAGAGTGCGACTGTGGGCCTTGTCTTTATGGACCTGCCCACAGGCGCCACTGAGGTTTTTAAGAGTTGAAGCACCCTCCTCCTCTTCCTACTCCTATCTGCTGTAATATGAGTAGCAGTCCTGGGTCTCCCCTGATAGCTGGTATGGGAGTGCCGGTCCAGATCCAGACCAAAGCCCTTTACACCTTTAAATCCCTCTGAATCTAACTGACACACTGAAGACTGTATCAGTGGTGTTGGGTTTTGCAGCTAAATAATATTGGCCACTGCCTTGTTGATGATTATCCACCACATAAAATATATTGTCTGGTCCTCAGTGTTCTTCTGGTGGAATCTTTCCATTAGAACCGTCCATAACTTACCACTGTCTCTTAATCATTATGGCAACATTGGTCTCTGATTGATATTGATATAGAAGAAAGCTGCAATATGCAAATGAGCCTCTATATTTTGAGTGTCTAATCAAAGCTACAGGTGAGTGGTTCTGGATGAGTGGTCCTGGATGTTCTGAAAAAAATTTTTTTAATGTCATCCAACTAAATTCAAATCATTTTGACAAACATTTAACCATTAAAGACATTTATTTACAATGCAGCCTTTATATACGTCTTAATATGTGCTAAGGGAGATATACATGGTGTGGTGCTGCTTATTCATTGGAAAATGCAGAGCTGAAACAAACCAGGGTATTGTTATACCACTGTAGGGTATTGCAGGAGACTTATGTAAATGTATTGGTTTTGTGACATCACAAAAACTTTACTTGGAGAACAGCCTGTTTTTCCGTTTAGTTTCCATTTGTGGACCTTCTGAAGAAGTGATGAAATGGGCCCTTTGATAGCGATTGAAAAAACCTCACATTAACAGTATGGTACTGTATAATTGCAGGACTGATGGTTGTTCATATTTTGCGGCCCTGGTATCCATTTAGGAGGGCGGTGATAAACTGGGTACAAGCAGGTAAGATCCAGTACCAGTACCACTATGGTAGGTGTATATGAAACATTTATGTTTTTACAACTTGTATAAACTTCATATTTAAAACCCAAACACACACACACACACACAGAAAAGAGAAACAACTGGCCTTGAAATCCTGCATGTGTGCGCTATAGAGAGAGGTCTGTGTGTGTGTCTGAGGTAGGAGAGTGTAATTGAATTCTGTGTGCAGGACCTGCCATCTTATTACCTGTGGTTGCTCTGTGTCCCCAGACACTAAACCACAGGCTGTGCTTCCACCAGACAAAACCCAACCACCAAATGTCTTGTCAGACTAAAATATCAAATTTTTTTGTGCTTTTGTTGCATATCTCTGAGCCCCGGAGACTCCCTGACATTTATTTTTTTTTATTTTGGTGAATAAACCCATGTTCTGTGATTTGTTGTGCCAAATAATTCATCATTTTAATTAGGCTTTCCTTGACATTAATTATAATGACATTTGAGGTTTGGGATTCTTTGACTACAGGCACAATAACAGCACTTTGCTTTGCGAGGAAAGGTTAGTTAAGCTGCACTAATATTACATGCCTTGTTGTAATTAAGTTTTTTGTTTTTCTAAGATCTAACCTCTTTCCCTTAATGGCTCACATTCAAGTCTGCAAATGACCCATATCTGTTATCAGTCTGAACACGCCTGTGTCCTGAAACAACCATTCCAGCAGGACTGTGTCTCAGTAAACAAATCAGCTCCATAAAGACGTGCTGGAGGAGTTCAGGGTGGAAGAACTTGACTGGTCCACACAGAGTCCTGACCTCAACCCCATCCAGCACCTTTGGGATGAACTGGATCGGAGATTGTGATCCAGAACTTCTCGTCCAACATCAGTGTCTGACCTCATAAATGCTAGAGAATGAACGGTTACAAATTCCCACAGAAACTCCAGAATCTGGTGTAAATCCTTCCAAGAAGATGTTGAATGTCATTAAAATCCCTGTTGGTGAAATGCTCAGGCATCCCAATACTTTTTTCCAAGCTGAGTATTGATAATAGTAACTAATTCTTTTCAAATCCCTCTTTATCTTCAACAAGAAAAATGTTTAACCACTGAAGTGTTTTTTTAATTGTTAGATTACTTGAAAGTAAGGAAACCGAGGTCCATAGATGTGCAGCTCTGGTGTTTATGCCTCAGATTGGTTTACTCAGGTTGACTAATATGCAGCTCCATGTCTGATTTTCCCAGGTTATTTGTTACTCTGACATGTCTGGAGTTTCAGAAACTATTTACCCAGTGTGTAGGACCTGCTACTCTGTGTCAATAAAACCTCCTTTAGGATCCTTTAGTGAATGAATCTTTTCAAGCAGCTGAATCAGTTACTTTAATTCTAAAAAAACTCATTGTTTTCGTCCTGATAGCTTCATCACTCGTTGCAGAACCGCGTGTTCCGGTGCAGGAGCCGCTAGCCGTGGTTCAGGTGAACAGAAGCAGCCACTCAAATTGGAAGCGTCCAGCTGTGACGCTGTCCTGTCAGTCCTCTTGTTCTTGATTAGTTTGCCAGTTAGTGGTGATTGATGGACCTGCTGTGAGTGTTAGCCTTTCTCTGTATGTGTGTGTTTATTTATTTATGTAAGCTCTATTTTTTTTTACCCCCACACACGGGAGACGTTTGATTTACAGCCGTGACGGCCGTCTCTGCTGACTCTCCTCCTGCCGAGCGCGAAGCCCCATCCTTCTGCGGTTTTATGGTTTCGGAGGGGCCGTTACTTACGGCCGCCTTTCGTCAGGCCTCCTCTAAGTGGCGGCCGTTCATGAAGAGCCTGGCGTTAAATTGGCCGTCGAAGCAGGGCTCGTTTGGGAACACCCCGTCCTATCACTCACGCCTTCATTTGCATGTGTTCCGGGCAGCGGTTTAATCAGAGGAAGAGGCCTTGGCCAGATTACCCAGCTGATGGATCATTCTGACAGCCGCCGTCCGTGCCGGCCGTAAATAAGGCCGCGGTAACTATCCGCTATGATACACTGACTGTGTGTGTTGGTGTGTGTTATGGATGAGCTTTTATTTGCCTTTTATGTCCAGGCTGAGGCCCAGAAACCTCACGACTTACGTCATGCTTCATTTTACTTGGGCATCCGTCACGCTTGTTAGTGTCAGAATCAGCTGCGAAGAGGCTTTATGATAAACTGGGCGGTGCTATTAGAGCAGTTCGCTAGAAATCTTGTTAACCACAGCCAGTCTTTGTGAGCTAGAGTGCAGTATAATGCTTAGAACTCTGCAGACTGTATCAGTAAACTCTGATTTCAGTAAATATAACCGGTGTAAAACAGTCTAGAACCGGTGTTTAACCTCAGAACTCAGAGTGTATCAGTAAACTCTGATTTCAGTAAATATAACCGGTGTAAAACAGTCTAGAACTGGTGTT
>JBBMFX010000025.1:0-16534 GCA_037832545.1 Rhabdalestes septentrionalis
TAAAAAATATTTGTATTCGGAACGCCACGCCCCCTCCCCTCCCTCCCTCTGTCACACTCGCGTGGTTCGGGACTCGCATTGCGATCAGAAAGTCGTGGGTCGATCCTCCAGACTGCAGGAACCTCTGAAGTACCCTCACAGCGCTCCCCAAACACTGCTCCCCAAACGCTGCTCTCCACACGCTGCTCCCCACACACCGCTCCCCGTCCCCCCACACCGCTCCCCGACACACGGGTGCAGAAATCATGGCGGCCCCGGTTTCACTTGGTGAATGGGTTAAAATGCAGAGGAGGAATTTCGTCCTGTTCACACTGTGTGCGTAAGAGCACGAATAATTTTCCATTTTAACAAATACAAATACAGAAACAAAAAATGGCCGCTCTGCACACCCAAAGATATATATTTACACACATGCATATATGTATGTCATGTATTTTATTTAGTATGTGTGTAATATGGTCACGATGGACAGTTCCTTCAGTAACTATAAGCAACAAAAGTTATATTACACTGTATAAATAACCCTAAATTCTTTTGTGTCTCGAGTTAAATTCCGAAGTTATTCCGAAGTCGCCCAAATTCCTTGTTTTCTGCCCTCGTGCACCCGCCGTTCCCCAGAGTCTCGGCCGTCCACTTTCCAAGCAGCGTCCATCAGGAGTGGACAGTCTTTATTTAGACTCCAGATTGGAGCAGATAAATAAGCCAGCGCTAATGGGAGCGGCGCAGTGCTGGGTGGGTGTCGGGGGCTCGCCGGGATAAATCATTAGATGGAAGGTTATTGGAAATGCAGCGGGATAAAAGAGCGAAGAAGCCAGTAATTGCCTTAAAGCTCAGACTACAAAGCATCACTCGGGCTTTTACAAGGCCAGCCGGCAACAAAAGGGCCGTAATTTATGAGCTCAGCGTAAAAGAATAGCATAATTGCATTAAAAATTAATGCTAATGAGGCCTAAAATGGGGAAGGTGGTTGTTATGAAAGTTTGTATTCATCTTCTCCGGCTTGAATGATGGCTGGTGGCTTGATTAATGGCTTAATTTCTATCAATTAGCCAGCAAAAAAATTCTCCACTGAGACAGGGGGGCTAAATTGAGCGTTGAATTACATATCTTACCCTGGTGCTGAGAGGGGAGAGCAGAGGGCAGATACACTCACTCACTCTCTCTCCCACTTTGTCTCAATTTCTTTCTCTCTCTCTCTCTCTCTGTCTCTCTCTCTCTCTCTCTCTGTCTCTCTCTCTCTCTGTCTCTCTCTCTGTCTCTCTCTCTCTCTCTCTCTCACAATCTCACTCTTTCACTCTCTCTCTGTGTGCAACAAATCAAATTGTTTTAACTTCTTTGTTATTGCTATTTTTTGTAAAAGAGCTTATATAACATTTATTATAAATAATATGTTGCATATAATTTGCATATAACTTATAAATAGAGCAAAAAAGAGGCTGTTACTATAAGATTACTATATACTATAACTTTATATTTATAGTAATTTTGATGTGATTGTCTTTTTTGAAATAGTTTTGGGTATTAGTTTTATTTTAACTTTTTTAATTATTCATTTTAGAATGGCCTTGCAAACATCTTTGTTGTCCTTTAATTTGCACTTCTTACGTTTTTTGTTCTTTACGGTAGTATTAATGTGCCCCTGAAAGGTTAACATGGTCCTCAAGGTCCTTTTTTCCCCAGGGGTCTGTGCACAAATGACACATTCTGTTAAAAAATATTTGTTTAAGTGCACACCCTTCACACACTAAATTGTGTTTCTGTTTATTTTGTTGTTTTCTATATTACAAAGAATTTATAAAAATGAATGCATGCACAGTCTACATTGTATGTTTAATTTTAGGTTAAATTCAGTAACTGAACATTGTGCTCTGTAGTCGACATGCACTTATTTAGAGCAACATATGCCATTAATGCAGTCATTTATTAAATATAAATGCATATGTGTAAATGGATTTACCTCCATGTAAATGGGTGCAGTGTGTATGTCTGTGGGTGTGTGTGTTTGTGTGGTGTGTGTGTGCGTGTGTTTAACATGCTGTATAGGTCCGTGTAGATACGCTGGCTGATAAAGAGCATCAGTGTGTGGTGTGTGAGGTCCTGGGGTTGAGTGCTGCATATCCACTGTTTGTGTCTTTAGAGCTCCATCAGTCCCCCCCACCCCCCGTCAGGCCATCATTAAGCCCTGTTTTGCTGCCTTTTCGCCTCGTAATTGAAGTTCATGACATTCTAAAGCACCTTTGAATTTACAGTCATTTGTGACCAACTGCCTGATGACGGACAGTTATTGCTTTTATTTATTTATTTATTTACTTATTTACTCCGACGACGAGGGCCACCGTAATTTAGCCTCGTGGAAGTAATGCATTCAATTATGGGAATTAATCAGGCATGGCAATATATCCTTTCTCTCTCTCACTCTCTCTCTCTCTTTTCATACATCCCTATACATCCATAAGGTGGTTGGTTGTTCAACACCGCCCTCTACTGTCCATCCGTTGTTAGGTTACTGACAAACAGACACCTCTGGAAAACAGTGTGTGGTTTATAGTAGCCATCTCTTTCTTTCTTCATTTCTCTCTTTCTTTGTGATTTCATCATAAACAACATTAAACCCACTGACAGGTGAAGTGAATAACAATGATTGACACCTGTCGTGGGTTGGGGGGGACGTGTATTTTATTTTAGGCAGTGAGTGAACTGTCAGTTCTGGAAGCAGAAAAATGGGCAAAAGAATCTGAGACACTTAGAGAATAATCAAACTGTGATGTCTGGACAACAGAGCAGGTCTTGTGGGGAGGGTTGTGGTGTGCAGTGGTCAAAACATACCAAAAGTGGTCCAAATGAGGAGAACCAGAGAAACAGCGGCAGGGTTCTAAACGCCTGAGTTTCACTGAAGGTCGGGGGGTAAGAAGACCAACCAGTCTGCTGTAGAACAAACTGCTGAAGTTCATGCTGCTCTGATAGAAAGGGGTCAGAGCACACAACCCCCGCTGCATATGAGATTGCGTAGCTGCAGACAATTCAGAGTACCCGTGCTGACCCCTGCACATCATCCAGCGTTCCCTTAATAAACTTCAGAACTGGACCATGGAGCAGTGAGTAAGGTGGTATGGTCTGATGAATCACATTTTCTTCTAAATCAAGTGTACGATCTTTGTGTGTATGTGTCTTTGTGTGTGTCTCTCTCTGACGTGGAGAAGAGTTGGACCAGGACACTCTATGGAAAAGAGGAAAAGGGTTGGAGGCAGTGCGATGCTCTGGGTGATGATCTGCTGGAGACCTTTGGGTTCTGTATTAATGTGGAAGTTACTTTGACGTCTACACACTGTAGACCAAGTTCAGTCTTTAATAGAAACGCTGTTCTCTAAAGGCAGTTCGTCTTTCAGCAGCCCCCCTCCCTTATATAGCAAACACTGTTCAGAAACAGTTTGAGGAACATCACTAAGTTATTTTTACACTATTTAACCACACACTTAGTTTGAGAGGATTTTTTTTATGGACCAATAGAATCCAAAATTGGAATACAAGTTTTTGCCTTATTTTATGATTAATTTTTAGGAGAATATTCGGTTCCTTTTCTCTTTTTTATAAAAAATATAAAGAAGGAGCAATGATTCCTGGTTTTGATACATAATGACTTTCCCCATCCCCTCTTTTATATGAGAAAGGCTTGGTTGATGTGTAAATAAGTTTATAGAGACACACTCGTGCACACTTTAATACACAATTACTGTTTATTTGATTAATTTTCCATAAACTGACCTGTGTAATAAATAGCAGATTTGAGATTGGATGTTTTATCTTCTATTTAAACAAATAAATGAAAAGATGTATTTTAGTGTGTCCTCTGTGGTACTTTCTTTAGTCATAAATTCAAAATTTGCAAACAGTGGACAATATTTTGCCTATTGTCTGACCGACTAATAACAATAATAATGGATTCAAATTTGGCACGGAATGATGTAAATGATGTCGTGTCAGTGCTTTGAATGTATTGAATTAATACAAAATAACAATCAAATATCTGTCTGCCATTCAGTCAGTTACTGTTTTCTAGGCGGATTATGCAGTTGCTATACAGTCTAAAATAATTCAGAAATTCCGATCACTGAAGTGCTGACAATTGCCTCGTGGAGCTTCGTGACATCATTTAGCATGATAATGAGGCTGTATTGTCGTATCGCTCCCTAGTCCTGCATGTGTGTGTGATAGCGGTCGAGGACAGATCTCCGGCGACGATGGAGTCGGGCCTCTAAATTAATTTCCTGGATAATGTGTCGATATTAAATATCAACTTTGACCTGGCCTTGCGCTGATGGGTGGCTGGCAGCACTCTCTCTCTTTCTCTCTCTCTCTCTCTCTCTCTCTCTCTCTATCTCTCTATCTCTCTATCTCTCTATTGATTTTCCAGTGTCTGTCCCCCACCCTCACCCCCCCCAAAGTCCATTATTTTTTATTTTTTCCTATGAAATACATATCTTTCCCTACTGACATCTGACAAACAGCATATGGAAGTCATTTTATCTACCAATAATGTGTTTGTCAAAAAGCATGAGGCTTTTATGGGCTCCCGGCCCGAGGATAGGTTGTCATCGATACGGACGGATTTGGTGGGTGGGTGGGTGTGTGCTAGACACTCTCAAGAATACACACTATGAGACACAGATACACACACACACACACACAGGCCGGATTAATATGAGGGTGATTGAGAGGCACTGGGCCGTGCTCCGAGCTGTCATGTGAAGGACGGGCCACAGCGTGCTGGAGGATATTACAGCCTCTTTTTTAAGCCCCGTCTCTCTCTCTCCAGGTAATGAGCACTATTTTGGGCGTCCGGGACTGTTTTCTCTTTTTACCCACCGAAAGCTGCCTGTCGCGTCTCTCTGTGGGATTCAACCGCAGAGCTTGTTTAGCTCCTTCTCACTTCTTCTAAGCTTGTTCGCTTGTGTCTGTTTGTGAGTGGGCCTTCATCAGTTCCACCTGCTTTTTCCTACTTTTTCAGGAGAAACTGCTCTAACCCACAGGACCAAAATAAAATGATCCACAGTTTGTGAAGTGTTGCTACACTGGTTCCCTTTTTAAAACTGAAAGAGCAAAATTATTTGTTTTATTTCTTCAGATCAAGGTTAAAGTTGATATTAGGTTTAGAATATGTGTAAAGGTATTTTACACCTCTGTAGTCATATATGTATTGATATTTTTAATATGTGTGCATATATGTATCTATCCGTATCTATATGTATATGCATACACACACACACAAATTATTTGCAAATACAGAATACTGTAAAAAAAAGAAAGAGTAACATTCTGTCATGTTATCTACTTGTGTGTGATTTTAGATAATAATTGTCTTATTTGTTACAACATCACTTATAAATGAAGGTGCTGAGCTCTGAATTGCTCAGAGGGTGCACGTGTGTGTGTGTGGTGTTGAGTGTGATAATGGGAGAGGTGTAAGCTGCATGTTTACCCGAGTCAGCGATGCTTTGCTGCTGCTACAAACCGCATAAAAGCCAGAGCAAATATTCATTTATTCATTAAACACGCAGAGCGAGGAGACACGTCCCACACTCACACTTAATGGATAGAATTAATTCCTCTCATTAGTGTGTGTGTGTGTGTGTGTGTGTGTGTGTGTGTGTGTGTGTGTGTGTGTGTGTGTGTGTGTGTGTTTAAGTGAAGAACCTGTGTGTGCATACGACTGTGTGTATTTAGTGAAGACTGCCTTCAGAGGGACTTCATATTGCATACAGAACACAATGTGTATTTAGAAAACATTGTTAAATGATTATTTTCTATTATTTTGATGAACAGTTTCACCTAAGGAGATTTTAGATCTGTAAATTATGCTTCATAACGGTGTTATAAAGGGCCCATTACTTTACTTTAAGAGTCCTTATGTCAATGTAATGTAGCTTCATAAAACATGGTTACAATGATATTTATCACTAATTAAGTCAACCACACATCTGTGGCCAAATGTACAGACCAGTTGCTGTGAATATATTTACTAATCAGAGGGGTTCTTTTGGTGTAATGATTTGTGGTGATAAAACATTTCTGCAATTCATAAATACAGCAGTTTGTGTGATGGTACTGCAGTTTGTCTGATACCCCAGTGTGTTTGACGGTCTTACCAGTGGATGTGGGTCAGGTGGTTTAACCAGTGGGTTTTCCGTCGCTATGGCGGATTGCCGTCAACAGAGAGCTCTGAAGGTCAATTGTGAGAGGTGGTATGGGCCTGCGACACGGATCATTTGGTAAAAAAAAATAATAAATTCAGTTTTTTTGCTTCTGGTGTTGTTGCTTTAATCCATTTGGGCTTGTTTCAGGTGGTCTAACGAGTGTGTGTGGATTGGGTGGTCTAACCAGTGGGAGTGTGTCAGGTGGTATAACCAATGTGTGTGTGTGTCAGGTGGTCTAACAAGTGTATGTGTGTCAGGTGGTATAACCAGTGGGAGTGTGTCAGGTGGTATAACCAGTGGGAGTGTGTCAGGTGGTATAACCAGTGTGTGTGTGTGTGTGCGTGTGCGTGTGCGTGTGCGTGTGCGTGTGCGTGTGTGTGTGTGTGTGTGTGTGTGTGTGTGTTAGGTGGTCTAACCAGTGGGTGTGTGTCAGGTGGTATAACCAGTGTGTGTGTGTCAGGTGGTATAACCAATGGGAGTGTGTCAGGTGGTCTAACCAGTGGGAGTGTGTCAGGTGGTCTAACCAGTGGGAGTGTGTCAGGTGGTGTAACCAGTGGGAGTGTGTCAGGTGGTGAACTGCTGAAGGAGTCACACGGAACCACACACCAGATGTTATTTTTGCAGATAGAAGGTTAAACTAATTTAATATGTTGAAAATTTCATGTGTTGCAATGGCAAGTATTAACTTTATAAGTGTTATTTAGTGCATATATTGTGAAGCCCCTATGTAGACTCCCTTCAAGAAGGGCTTCCGTGTTTTCCGGTGTGTTTTGCGCATCGGTGCAGGAGTATATTCTCAGAGTGTTTGTGCTTCTTTACATGTGTGCTTCTGTGCCGAGAGGACGAGAGCAGATAGAGTTATTAAACTGCACGGCTCGTGAAGAAACACACAGCTGTCCTCCAGATTGACGGATAGATAGATAGACAGAAGCACAGAGCGCAGCGGAGGGAATGGAGGGAGGGATAAGTGGGTAGTCTGAGAAACGTGCATATTGACTGATTGGCAGATGAGCTGACAGGTGAGGAACAATAAGATTAATGTGGGTTTTTTGTTTAGTTTTTTTATCACTTTTTTTCTCTCCCACTCTCAGATAACTCCCTCTGTTCATCCTGTTTATTTTTCTTGTGTTTTTCACTTTAAAGGTTAAACATTGTATTTTATATATCCTCACTCTCTTCTAAGAACCCAAACTTTAAACTTTTTAACTTTAGTTTGTTTTTAGGTTTTGGTTTGATTTCATGTTGGGTTTTTATTAGTTTTTTCTACACCGTTTGAAAGTTGCCAGCTGCTATTTGCTTTATGTGAGCATGGACCAATAAAAATGGTAATAAAATCTTGTTTCATTGAAATATATGGAGAATAATATCCTTCCATATACTTCTCACATTAATGAGAAATTATTTTATTGACATATGTGTTTCAGTTCACATCGATCTTTAATTTTACTTAATGCATTGTGAGAATAGTTCATAAGACGTAATGGTCCTGCTTGCTTGATGTTATACATTTTTGTAAACATGTATATCCATGTTTAAAAATGTCTTCTAATTGTATTATGATGTGTTATACATTTCTTCACACATTTTTGTAGACATGATATCAATATAAAGTTTAGTTGTTTTCCTGTAATTTACTAAAATTATAAATTTAGAGACATTTTTTGTACGCTGTATGTGTAGAAGTACACAGACAGGACTTCTAATGAGCTGTAAGGAGCCTCCATTGTTCACACATATCTTATATTTATCTCTCCAAAAAATACACTGACCAACAGAACAGTCTCTGGAGCAGCCAGACATGACCTTAAGGTCACCATGCTTGTGGGCTAAAGGCCCCCCCACCCCCCAGCATTGGAATGTGGAGTCTCTGGAGTGATGGTGTTCCATCCAGCTCTTTTGAGATGATGTTCATGATCATCCAACATCCGTACCTGAGCTCTCTAGACTTCTCTAATGCTCGCAAGGCTGCAATCAAATACTCCCAGCAGTGCTCCAGCCTTTCCCATTGTCCATACTGCAGTACAGTACTTTGGGGGACAGCAAATGGGGGAGGAACACCCTGTAAATACCCTTGATATCATATGAAACACTAGAGGAGAAGATGTCTCCAAACTTTTGGACATGCAGCGGCTAAATCCTTGGCTGAATCAGTTTAAAATACTTTAACTGAATATGCTCTACAGGATTAGGTGCAGTGAGTCGACATTTATCGAATTGTCCCTGGTCTGATTTTCATTCATGCTACAGTTTGACTTCTCTTCTGTGATACTCTTCATCCCTCCTTTCTCTCCTGTCTGCAGAGGAGGCCTCTCTCGCGGAGCAGGTGAGGAGGATAAAGGACATCGAGGCCATCGAGAGCGACTCCTTTGTTCCTCAGGCTTTCAAATCATCCCGGGACGCCCCTAAGGTGCGCATTTCTCTCCCTGCTTCTCTGTTTTTCTTCTTCTTGTCTTTCTCTCCCTTTTTCATTTGCTACACGTCTCCTCCTGCTCACCGCTTTGATTCGATTTGCCTCTCGACGTCCCTCGATTCCGTTTGTCCGCAGCCGGAATGGTACCCATTCAGTGCCGATTGTGGTCCGTCCGCCGGCGCACAAAAGCCGGAGCGGCCCTGAAACAGCTGCGCTGAACCCCGAGCTCCCACCCCAGAGCTCACGTTCAACCTCCCAAATTAGATTTGTGACAAATGCTCGCTGATCCACACAGGCGGAGACAAAAGGAGGATGCTTGGAATGGGCCTGTGTGATAGATTACAACGAGGCTGAAGCAGAGGAGCCTGCAGGCCTGAGCTGGAATCAGTTCAGGTGAAGATTAAACCAGTGGATAGGCCTAAAATTAATTAAATCTTTTTAGTTTTCTTCATGTTTGGTGTCTAAGTTTGCTTTATTGGTTTAGTGACCACATTTAAGTTCTCTAACACACTTGCTTATATGTTTTCTGACACTGTGTTATCCATAAATCAGAATCAGGATCAGAAACCTTGATTGATCCTGGAGGAAATTACTTATTTTAGGACTGCAGAGAGACACAAAAATAAAAACATTAAAATAGATACATTCTAAATTTTAATTTTCTGAAATACTCAATATTAAATACACAATGCTATATACACAAATGCTGGTTTATTAATATTATAGATAAGTAACTTACAGTTCATTCATTATCAATAACAAAAATGGTGGTTACAAGTCTGTTATTGCATATCACTGATCAGTAGTTATGTTGAGTATGTTGATGTTTCACATGGTAAGACTTTAATAATAATAATAAGATGCACAAAATTTAATTATTTAAAAGCTACACATGCGATTGCACATGGTAGACTATTGCATATAATAATGAGATAATATTGAGAATGATTTAAACTCAATTAGAAATTGCAAAACAAAATAGTGTCAGGTTATTGCACCGATTAGTTTGCAGATATGTGACAGGGATAAGAATTATATAGTCTGATGGCGGGGCGGAGGATGGATTAGCTGTGCCTTTCAGTGGAGCACTTCATGCTGGTGAGTCTGTAGCCAAAAGTATTTATTAGTAAATGTTTTTACTGAGAAGTAAGGAAGTTTCTTAATACTGAGAAGTAAGGAAGTTTCTTATTGATTACTGAACAAAGCCATGATTTGGGGCTGCAGTCTATGAGATTCCGTGCACATGCCTCTATTACTTGTTAGCTATATTAGCTTTATACCTCCAGTGCAAAGAAAAAGAGAAAAAAAAGTCAGATACCTAGTGTGTCTTGATTGATTGACTACATTTGAGGGTAAGTGCAAAAACGAATTTTTGTTTCGAATAAACCATCACATTCAGCCTCTAAAGAATGAGTCTGATCCTCCCGCTGCAGTTTTGGTATGGAAATCCTGATGTGTATGTAAGGAATCTTCAAGAACAAGAGTGTGTGAAGAGACTGTAGAGATGAAGCAAACATGCACCGGAGACCTTAAAAAACAGAAAAATGTACACAAAACCCCCACCCTTTTAACCCTGATGTCAGTCAGCCAAGACCCGTTAGGTTTTCTTTAGTCTTGTACAGGAACCAGAGATTTTTAGGTGAAGAGCTGTCACTCAGTGTTCCAGGTTGGTTAGACACTAGAGGGCGCTCACAACAGCGTTCACAATGGGTTCCTAAGGAGCTTTCCTTCAAATTGTAATGTTTTAAAGAGTTAATCAGTTTCTACAGCCGTAAACATTTAGTCCTCATTTGCAGCTGCTATAATGGTTCTGCTCCCCATGTTCTAGACTCTGGGTATAACTAAATAGGTACTAAAGGTATACTAGGTTATTGCACTTTTGTCAATTTAGAAGGACTGTGATTATTTGTGATTAATCGCAGAAAGCCATGCGATTAATCATGATTAAAACATTTTCATTGTTGCCCAACATAAATATTAATATATATTATTATATAGAATGCAGCCAGACACCATTTCTCAGACTCCCTAGACTTGCTTAAGTGGTTTTTGTCACTGTACAACACACTGTTGTCTGGACTAAGGTACATCACAGCTTAAGCAACATCTGGAAAGCTGAATCATGTTTTGCTTGTATTCCTCTGTACTTTTGTTCAGTAGTCACTGTTCAAGCCTCCATAACATACAAATGAACTTACAGACACTTAGACCCTCAGAAGTAGCACCGAAAGCTTAGCTGATCTGAGAGCATGTGTGGTGTAGACAGTGTTCGGCCTTACGGTCAGCACAAGTCTCCTGCACAAGGTGAGCGAAGGTGAAGGGTGCCTGATTTGTCACTGTGCAGACAGTACCATCATGTGGTGCGGCATCAAACTACATGCTGAATCCAAGCAGTGAAAGTAAAAGTGTTACAGGAATATTATACATACATAAGAACATTATAGATCATTATATGAGTGGTAAATTATTATATGAGTGGCAAAGAGGGGTGCATTATAATCTTACAATTACATGCAAAATTTATCATGTGCAATATGATGTGCAGATTTCTCACTAGGTGCTAAATCGTTTAATTATGTGCAATATGGTATTATTATTATCAGGTGCAAAAGTCTTACTGTGTGTAGTATTACTACTTATGTCAGTATTACTGATGTACTACTGATTATGATGTGCGATAACAGACTCCTAACCAGTAATACTTAATAACCAGTAGTAGCAAATTGTATTTCATATTGAGTACTTCTGAGTTTTTATTGGATTTATTCACTTCTTATTTCTTAATGTTCTTGTCTGCGTGTCTCTGTGTGTTTATGCAGTCGTAACATAAGCCCTTTCCTCAGGGATCAGTAAAGTTTTCTAAATCTGAATCTCAAATTAATCCTATAGCTTCGGTGCAGGTAAGTTCATGGAGAGATTATGATATTACGATGGTTTATATATATATATATATATATATATTACATTTCCCAGGTATCCGATCCTGTAGAGGTGAAGCAGGAGGCGGAGTCTGGCGACACACCCACCATAAAAGATGAAGTCGTCTCTCTTCGCACTTCTATCAAGTACAATGACAAGGACACACTTGCTCATCACAGCGTATGTGTTTGGTTATGTGACTTTCTCTTTATTTTGCAAGTACAGGTCTAGTCATTGTTGGGTTTTTCATTTTAGAATAATATTGCAGACATTAAAATAATTCATTTGGAATTATACATTTAATATACATAAATATATATTATGTAATTCAGAAAATGTACCCCCTTTCTCTTGACACACGCTTTGTGTTATGTGAAATAGTAAATTGAAAAGAAACACTAATTTCCAGACGTTTTGTTCACTGTCAGACGCCAGTGAAACCCCACGTCAAGTGTTTAGGAACAATAGCTTCGCAAAACTGGTAAATCAACGTCTCATGCATCAGGCGGCACAACCGAAACCATTTAATGGAATAAAGTTCTGTAACTGAACCTTTAGAGGCAGATATCTGGTTCCATTCACCTCCACTGTGACCAGTTCAGTCTCGGTAGGTTTCAGTTATACTTTTATTGTGTGGTTTAGACCAATACTGCATTAACATCCAACTTAACAAACACCCACAAATGCTGCTGTTTGTTTGTTTGAATTTTCTGCTAAAGCGCTTACTGACGCTAAAAGAGTCACTTCATTGGAGAAAGAAAAATCTTGGAATGCGACTTTGTGGTTTAGACTATTCAGCTCTTAAAAAGGAATCACCACAGCGACTATATTTACAGACCCCAGCAGTTCATTTTTCACCCGTTTATCCTGCACTCGTCCCCTCGACCGTGGGCTTATTATTCCTACTCATTTCCCCCAAAGTCTCTCTCCCTTCTGAGGCTCTGTTTTCTGACAGGTCGCTCCCCGCCTGTAATACGGGAGGACAGAAATTCCCTACGAACGATCTCCCCATTCCGGCGACGCCGCAAACTGGATTATGAAGTGACGGATGCAGATGAGGGGAGTGGAGCTGATCTATGGCAGCAATATGCCCAAGGCGCAGGAGCCGCCCCCCCTTGGCAGTAATGATTGGATCATTTAGCCCGCCACCGCCGCTTTACTGTATCTACTGTAATTTCAACCTCGTTAGGCCGCGCCGCTGCATGAGCGAGGGGGCCGTGTTGTCGCTGAAGCTCCTACACACAGATAACACGGCAGGAACCAGGCGACATGCGTCCAGAGGCCATTACCGGCTGTGTGTGCATGTGTTTGACGGCGACGGAGCAAGAGGCCCTACGGCAAACGCTACAGGCAGGCCTTAACTCGACACAAATGATACACTTATCTCCTCTCCCAGAGCTGCCACACACACACAAACACGAGCACGGATGGAAGCGATCAGTCTTTTCCCAGGCGCAGATTTGATTTCACGCCTTTCGTGTTGTTTGGATGAAAGTAAAGACTGATGAGCGTTGGCGAAGACTCTCCAACTTCCAAACTTAAGGAACTCATAAGCCCAACTAATGCGGGAATCACTCAAATCCCTGCTCTCGCTCTGACACCCGAATCACTCTTACGCATTACCCTGTCATATGCGCTTATGATGCGGCGCTGTTGCCCCCCCCTCCTCTTCCTCCCCCCTGCAAATTGAATCAAAACCCGTCGAGCGTCTTATATTAAGCCAGCTCGGGCAATTAGAGACCAGCGCCGCCGCACATTAGGAAACAATACGCAGCACCGGTTTTAATGGGCCGCGCAGACTCCCGATCCGCGCCGTCTATGATGCCATTAAGCGGAGCGGGGCTGGGTACAGGCCGTAAGTGGATTAGGAGTGATGTCAGTGTTAGGAAAAGCACACGCAGTGGATTCGGAATTACATTCCTCCACTGTGCAGCGAATATGAATAGACAATACGAACGCAGGCTGAGTTTATGAATAGGCCTAATGAGCAATTTGGCTTTCGCCCCAACTTTGTTGTCCGCTGCTGTGGACGTCTACATTGGGTTTCTCAGCATGGAAATACAAAGCACACAAAATTAACATAAGGTGCACTTATATATTAAAGGGGGCATGTCTTGTACAATTTTCTGATGCTTTAAATTGGCATAGAAACTTTTTGTTAAAGTTTTCAGGAAGAAGCCACGAGAATTGTTTCAGCCAATTTGAATGAGAAGTGAAACACAGCAGAACTCATTTATATGTATCACCCTTAAACATACAGTAACACATGCTTTTCAGTTCTGGGGTTCATAGAGGGGCTAAAAACTGTCATGTAAAACATGTATTTGTATTTGGAACCAAAATCCACACAAATGTAATAAGCAAACTTCAGGGAACAAAAATCTCTCAGGAGGTGCGACCATTTCCATACTGTCTGTGAGGGAGCTTTTATAAGCAGACGGCTGGTTCCATTCACTGCCAGTGTAAGTGTAACCAGGCTCATCAGGACAGCATCAAACTGCAAACGCTTAAAACTGCATCATTCTATGTGTACAGATGTGTTTACAGACTTGCTGTTTAGTCTTCATGTGTGTCTGAAGCTTTTGGGTGAATGACATCACCAGCACAGAACAGAATAAAACAGGCAAAAACAAGTCACTGGGCAACAGGAAAGCCATGGCCATTAAATCATGGATATAGTGCTTAGTATCTATCAAACCTATACAAAACCTGAAAATCACACTGTATCGCAATGTTTACAGTATCTGGTTTATTGATATTTCCGCTAACGTTCTTTGGAAACATCAGTCTCTATCTAAACACAATAAATAAATAATAATAATGATAATGATATATAATAATAATGATGATCAAAATAATTGTGATAATAGTAATTATTATAGTGATGGTGATAATGATGAATACTAGCAGTACACTAATAGATCATTTTAAAATGGAAAATCTACAAATTTAATATACTAATTTTTTAATTAACTAAATTGGTGAATCAAGATAAAATTCCAAGATTGTAGAAATGAAGTAACTAATAATAGTAATAATAATAATAATAATAATAATAATTATTATTATTATTATTATTATTATTAACATGCTAATACATGTATGCTGAATTTATTTAAATCGATCAGCTTAGTTGCATTTAGGGGGAGTACTTTGTAAAGCAAAATTTGAATAAATTAAATGTAATCAGGGATCTAAACCAACCCTGCAATCTTCCTCTTGTAGAAATAATGACATAATAATGACATTAATAATAATCAACAGCAATAATAATACTAGTATTAATAATAATGATTATGTATTTGTTAGTTTACTTAAATGAATAAAAATCTAATAATGAGAACAATATGCAAAAAAAGTGCAGTAAAAAATAAAGTTAACATGAGTGAGAGAAGCAGTAACAGCTCCACCTAGTGGACAAAGTGACAAATGCAGCTGAGAGAGAGAAGAGTTAGTGAGAGAGAAGGAGGGAGAGAGAGAGTTGAAAGTGTTAGTGATCGAGAGAAAGAGTAGAAAGAAATAGTGAGAGAGAGAGAGAGAGAGAAGGGGGAGAAAGAAGAAAGAGTTTGTGTGAGAGAAAGATTGAATCTAACTAGACTCTGACATTCTGATTCTCTTGCAGCTGTTCCTGGACAAGGAAGAAGCGGAGAAGTTGTGGCTGAGTCGACTGCTGTCTCTGCGCCAGGAGAGGCTGATGGGAAGTCCAGTGCCCTGAACATAACCATCTCCTCAAAAACATTCAGCGTTTTATTTTTATTTTTGTCGTTATTTTTAACCTCAGTCAACCCTCATAATATTTTGTTCTGTTGGGAGGGTTGTTTAATGGTAGCTCTTTTCTGCTACTGTGTCCATGTAATATAACTGTCATCAGTTCGAGGAGTGTTTTACAGAATTTTGGAAAATCAGAAGTGATTAAATTTTCTAAATGAAAATCTGTTGTCTTCAAGCTTCTTTATGCTTTAGTTTTGTTTTGTTTTTTCCCATTTAGAGAGATCTGTGTAGAAGCAGTTTTATCCACCGAAAAATCGTCTGTCATGCCCTGTGGGAAATGGAACCTCAAGTTTTCGTGAGGCACTCATGATATACAATCTGTTCTAATATGTGCTGCGATCCCGCTTTAGGCCTTTTTTTTCATGCTAGGGCTACAGTTAATTTTTTCATGCTAGGAGAACAATTCACTACAAGAATTTTTCAGTCTTTGCCTCCAGTTCATGCTAAGTTGTCTTCTGTGGTAGCCTATTAATGAACGCTTGTATGAAATATTGTGAACATATGCGACAAATTTCCCACTAAAATATAATAATAATGAGTTGATTCCTTATCGTTTTTGTTTGCAAAGCAGTTGAAATGGGTTGAAAGGCCCGGAGATGGGGAAAGCCCCTAACCTTAACCTTAACACTAACTCTTATCCTAACCCTAACACTAACCTTAACCTTACCCCAACCCTAATCGTAACTCCAACCTTAACCCCAATCCTAACAGTAACCCTAAACTTAACCCTAATCCTAACACTAACCCTAAACGTAACCCTAATCCTAACACCAACCATAAACTTAACCTTAATCTTAACACTAACCCTAAATTTAACCCAAATCCTAACACTAACCCTAAACGTAACCCTAATCCTAACACCAACCATAAACTTAACCCCAATCCTAACACTAACCCTAAACCTAATCCTAACACTAACCCTAAATTTAACCCTAATCCTAACACTAACCCTAAACTTAACCCTTATCCTAACACTAAACCTAAACTTAACCCTTATCCTAACACTAACCCTAAACTTAACCCTAATCCTAACACTAACCCTAAACTTAACCCTAATCCTAACACTAACCATAAACTTAACCCTAATCCTAACACTAACCATAAATTTAACCCTAATCCTAACACTAACCCTAAATTTAACCCTAATCCTAACACTAACCATAAACTTAACCCTAATCCTAACACTAACCATAAACTTAACCCTAATCCTAACACTAACCATAAACTTAACCCTAATCCTAAC
>JBBMFX010000025.1:17005-28017 GCA_037832545.1 Rhabdalestes septentrionalis
AGCTTTCACCAACTTGATTTCTTAAATTAGCATCAGTCCTTGTCATGAAAAGCAAAAATTCATTTAAATTAAGAATTAGCATTGAAAATTGTTTTTTTAACCAAGTAATACGTGCAACCTGATTTATTTTTAAGCATTATTTCAGCTAAAGATATATCAATAATTAGCACTATCAGTGATTTTTATATATTATTTAATTATGCAGTGACAGAAAAAGCAAAAAAATCACACTCAGCATCCTCGTGGCCAAAAATGGCCACCTCTTCTTTACACTCCCCAGATGTTATCAAATTAATATATATTGCAATATTTTTTCAACTTTCACCAACTTGATTTCTTATATTAGCATCAGTCCTTGTCATGAAAAACAAAAATGAATTCAAATTAAGAATTTTAGGCACTGACTGCACCTGCATAAACTCCAGGACAGATTTACAAACTCTGCCAGAGTTTGTAGTTGATGCTGTGATTTCTCTTTTTTGGAAAGTAGATATTTGGGTTTTGCATTTTGTTTATGAAGAGTACGAAGCTATAGCTGCTTTTTGCATGTGCATCAAAGCGGTTTGCCTGGGAAACTCAAAGCTCAATAGACTGACAAAAGTAAGTAATTGTACCTTGCATGTTTGATCAATTTATTTCACTCTATCTTGCATATCTTACATATATGTGCTGCAATTTCACACGGGCACAATTTTTTCCCACAAACCATTAACTGTCACCCTTGAGGTCACACCTATGTCATTCATTTGCTCCATTGGAGTGCAGTAGGCCATCATACTCCCCTATTGGATACTAAAAATATTATATAAAATTGCTGGCTTGGCCAAAAATGGATAAATGACATGATCTGGTTTTTAAAAAAAAACACTAAAAATTAAAAATTTTAAGTATTGAGGTTAGAATAAAAGCATTTTAATCCAAATTGTATAATTTAAAAGTGTAAATAAAAAGGAATGAAAAAGTGTGGTTTTAATGGGTTTCAATTAGCCAAAAATGGCCACGAGGCCGATGAGTGTGACTATTTGATTTTTTACTGAGTTGAAGTTAAAAATTTAAAGATCTAAAATAACTCCAGACCCTTGGAAAGTTTCATTCCATTTGCATTAACACAGCTAAAATGGTAAACAAAAAAGAGAGTAAAGTGGCCAAATATGGCCAGAGGACGCTCAGAGGGTTAAAATACAGAGAAATTAAGCATTGTTCTAGCGTGAAAAAAGGCCTAAAGCATGATCACATCAGGTTTTTGAATAGTCTTGAATAGTCATTCTCCTCTTTTCACCAAGTACAGTACTCTACAAAAGACTTGAGACACACTTTGGCATACTGAGTGGGTTTAATGAACAAATGTTTTACTGCCACAGGCTACAAAGTGCCGATAAATACAAGGAGTCTAGATAAAGGAGTTCCAACCACTCAGCATTCAGCACCACCAGTACACTGATCACTGCCTGAATATCTGTAATCATCTACACCTACGTAGTGTATCCTAGTGTAACAGTGCATTTTATGTCTAACAAAGAGCTGTCTGGGATTAGAGTGCACTATTAAAACTGGCTGTATAGTGGCTTTCTCCACTCAAATAGAACAGAACAAGAAAATAGACAAATATGAAACATTCCAAATTACAACACAGAAGAAGACAGAAGACACTATTTCAACTTCAAGTCATTCATATCAGTGCACATTTAGGGGGTCAGTCTGAGATGTATTTAGTTACAAATGTAAGCTCCTTTAATGTAGATTTGTACCTGTATGTGTAAAGAACAAATATCAGGTAGGCACTGGTGTTTCCTGTTTTAACTCATTTCAGCCAATGACAATTTAGACACCAGCCTCACAAACTGGCCTAAAACTGCCAGCATTTTTATTATTATTTTGGCCCTTTATGACTAAGCAGTTCAAAGGATTTGGTGCCAGGACCACCACCTTGAAATATCAAATAGGCTGAGTTTAGTGTATAAGTATTGTGTAAAAGTACCCTATACAAATAATCCAAAAGTATAAATTATAAAAGAGCTTGTGTAATTTTAGACCCCGTTAGACCCGGAAATCCTAATATGGGCATGATGTTGACTTCAATATTTAAAGGTATTTTTCGTAAACATAACTGGATCAGAACCCATTAATAAGAATAAATTAAAAACTGACTGTAATTTAGTCACCTGCTTAGTCAGAATGAGGTGTCAGTATTTTGTCTGAAGTGTCTGAGAAAATCAATTTTTTTGTTTTCTTTGTCTCAAAGTTGCCACTACTCCACGTAAGGTTTCAGAATAGAAAAAAGCAGTTCACATATACAGATTTGTGGTAAAATACTAGAACTGGGTTCCACAGGACTGTGTCTTCTGTATTGAAAATAGAACTGATGTGCTGAATAGAAAATAGAAATGAAGCACAGTGTGACTAATTACGCATGATCAAGGTGAAATCACTGGAGGCCTCTGGGCTCAGTGAGGCTTCGGCACAGGTTTCTGTAGGACTCGATTTGGCGTCCAGCCTCAATCTCTATTTTCAGACTGTGTGGAAGGACCTTCTGCAGATCATGTCTATTTGTGGATCTCCATCTGGACATGTAAAGGCTACGTAAAGGGGAGGTAAAAGCTATGAAGAAGTGAGGAGTCTGTTAATGATTCTTAATGGCTCTCCCAGAGAGTTTGTAGTCACTGTTTTGTGTTTGTGTTTGTGTGGGTGTGGGGTGTGTGTGTGTGTCCTCTAGCACATGGTCAGTCTTACAACAGGCTATCAGATGCCGAGGTGTCTGATGGCAGCTCCCACTGCAGCATGCTGGATGTTCTTACAGGCATCCTTCACACTTCCTTAAGTAGAAGTGGTGACAACAGGACCTCCTCCACGGTTCATTTGGGGGTGTTTGGGTTTGGTTTTCATGCCAGACATTGTCTTGTCCAACCTGTGTTCTCTGTGCATTTGGCACCGAAAGAAGTTTTACACTACTGGCCTCTGCTCTCACACACATAGAGAGAGAGAGAGAGAGAGAGAGAGAGAGAGAGAGAGATCAGTGATCTTTGTGTGAGCTCGTTATTGGTATTAATAACTTGGTATTAATTATTTATTTATAACCATTAACATCTTTAATAGAAGTAGTAATAATAGTAGTTGTATGAAACCATTTGTGCAGATAAAGTACTTTTTACACTTACTGATCATGACTGAAGTTCACATTTATATCACATGTATATAATGTAATATAAAGATTAATTAAATTAAGCATATTTGATGTTATTATTTGATTAATTACAAAATGTGTAATTTGTCTGGTATCACTCACATTAAAAAGCAACTTCAAATTCTAACTGATGTTTAGTGATGCACAAAATAGTTTTTTTAAATCATATTATTGTTGTTGGTACATCATTTTTACAAATTGGAAGAGAATACTATTATGATTATCATTATGACTATTATTATTATAGCTGCTGTTGTTTTTGTTGTTTGTATATCTTGCAGGTTATTATTCATCCAAGATTAAAATTCTAAAATGTATTTTCACTTGATTATTTAAATTATTCTTTTAAAAATACTCAGTCATATGCTTAATAAACATCATGAGTCATTTTAAGTCATTAATCTAATTGAGAGGCACCCCAGACTTTTCTAGAAATGACTCTGATCTAGAACACGCGTTGCCATGACATCACGCAAACACAACACTGACCAATGGTAAGAGCTGGAGAGGGAGTTTGGGGCGGGCTCTGGGACGGCCAGCCAATCATAAACTGCGAAGCTGGTCACAAGGCTCTCTGACACGGTAACCCGAGGGTTCTAATGCATTTTGGCTTTCAGTAGTAACACTTTTAGAATCTTGACAGGGAGCCGGAAGAACTATCTCTCACTTACTCTCTTTTATACTCTTTTACACTCACATTTAACTACACTGTCATTTTAGCCTCTATTAAACCTTTGGAAATGTTCAACAGTCTGCTCAGGGAATTCGATGAGGACCCTTTCTTCTCGTAAGTCTCTCAGAGTGTTTCTCTTACAGGTCTGCCTGTCCAGAAACTATAATATTTTTATTATAAGTTTGGTTTTTTGTTTAATACGCCTTTTTCGCTGTACTTTTATGCCAAAAACTTCGAGCTGTACTGTCTTCACTCTTGCACCTGTTACACGGCCATTTAAACATGAACTGCCAGACAATTCAAAATAACGGTCATTTGAGAAGAACTTTCTGGAAAGTCACTTTTATTAAAGCCACTTTTATCATCAGGGTTACAATTCGTGCAGATTTTAAGGCGCATTTTGCGCTTACTGATCATAAATGACCGACATTAATACAATTAATCATTATAATTTGTATCGTACCAGTCCGACATTAAAATTCTGTTTTTTATTTTTATTTGTTATATTCTAATTAATGAGTAACATTCACAATTTATTTATTTATTTATTTATTTACCATTGTTGTTGTTTAGTACCAATTGTGTCCAGGCTCCCCTTCTAATTGGGTGAATTCAGTCTCTTTGTTATTTTTTATTTATTTTATTTTTTGCATATTTCGTTTTCGAAGTTAGAAAAAGTAAGTTCACAGTGGTGGTGAATGGAACCCTGTCTTTAAGTCGTCGTATCTTTAAAATCTTCCTCAAAGAATGTTAATCCATGAAGGGGTAGTGGTTGTGCTTGGGTTTTGAGAAGCTTTGGGTTCTAAAACTAAACCCATTCATGGTGGCTGAATAACACTGGCAACATATTCCCCAAATAGAGATATTTAGGGTCTTTCTGGTGAGTTTGGATTGTAAAATTCATTATGCAGGTTTAAAAAAATGTTTAGTTACAGTGGCTACACAAGGTCACTACACCCAATGCCAAGCACATAAACTCCCTCTGCAATAGCCAGTGGAGTTCTCTGGAGAGGTGGAACTTTATTCAGTATCTGTAGGATGAGCAGGAGTTGTGCTTATGATCTCGAACTAAATATTCATTGTTACTGCCCAACCTCACAAGTGCACTACAGGGGTGTGTCTACGGGGGTGCTAAGGGGGGGGGGGGGCAAAGTCTTGTCCCCTCTGAGGTATGCTCTGTCCATCCAAAGAATATTGTCTGCCCCCTCACACGTACACACATGACATTCTGGTCACACTTCTGATGCACTAGTGGCTGCAGTAAGAAATTCACAGCAATGTTTCACTATCTAGGGTAATGCCTTCTCTGAAGAGCAATAAGAAACCTTGGTGGAGCGGGTGTCTACAGACTTTTGGACATGTAGTGCAACTCCGACCCCACATGCCACACTTACTGTAATATTTATATTCTTGTAATTGTCAGATTCTAAGCCTGTGTGCAAAGTAACTTCAGCCTGCTCTGTTTGAACTGCAAATAAGTGGGACTAAAAATGAGTGTGAGAGCAGAAGGTGATTCAGAGAATCTATCTAAATCACTTTAACAGTCTCCACTTGTCTGTTCAGCTTTTCTCACCAAGTACTCATCAAAGACAAAAAGTTGTAGATCTGTTTGGTTTAATGAATCATATCTGAACTTGGAAGTGAAGTCAGAATGTAAGATGTGGACATGTTGTCAGCATAACTACTTTGTTACACTCAGTAGAATTATTGAATTACCTATGCAACTGAGTAGTATTGTCTATTTCTCAAAATCTGCTTTTCCTTTCTCTTTTACCTCATTTAGCTCATCAAGGTAGGTCTTCCAATATCCTGTCCTCTGCATGCCATATTCTCTTATATTACACATTTTTTGCCCCTTCAGGACATAACGAACTCAGGCCTGATTGCTGTTTTTTCTCTCTCTGTATGGTAGCGATCCATTCCGGGCCCACAATGAGCATATGCGTCAAATGATGAGGAGTTTTTCAGATCCTTTTGGCCACGGCAGCATGCCCAGCATCACAGATGGCCGGGACAGAGGACGCAGGGGAGAGGGCCAGCCTAACATGAGCGTAGCCCACCGCAATGACAACAGAGTGAGTACTGAGAGCTAAACCTAAAAAGGTCAACATTTTCATAGTTTTAATCATTAAGATGTAAACAAATTTGCTCAGAGTTGTGTGGTGTGAAATAGCTCCTTATAGAGACAGTGAAAGTGATATCTACAGCCCAAGTTATTTACTATCTAAAATTAGTAGACACATAAGTCTCCTGAGTTAAATATTTAATTGTATTTTTGTATACACACATATATATATATATTATAGCTGTCATGTCCCTCCATCTTTTTCCATGGCTGGCACAAAAGCAAACTTCAGTGTTCCACAAACCAAGACCAGGCATTATGGCCTATCAGAATTCAACAAACCAAAACCAGGCATGATGGCTTATCAGAACTTATAACTCCAAACAGAGTACTTTTTTGAGATGGTATTCTGACGGTGGACCGACAACTAAGGTCCACCTAAACTGAGCTTAAATACTAACAAAACACAAAGCCCCAAAACAAAATACAAGCACTTAACACAAATGAAAGACAGATGTTCCTAATAATACTCAAAAACCCACCTCTTCATAATAAAAGTCACAACATAATCCCACAGAAAAGGGTGGCCCCTAGTAGCCACCAACTGTCAACGTACCCAGATCTGACAAAAGCGTAATGCAGATCTATTGTCCTTCTTGTGAGCATCCATTTTCCGAATACTGTTGTTGCAAAATCTAACTCAATACATTTCTCTAGGCCATCCATAGTTTACATTTTATGTCTTTAAATATACTGAAATTTGGAAAAATCAGTGGAGCTGCCCCTTGTATATACCGATAGCTATGAAACTCAACCCAGACAAAATTGGCACAGCATGCACAGTGCCAGCCAGTTATTCTATATTTACGAGAATAAGTCATCTGCTTTGAGAATTATGTACAGATGTCATCTTGTTATCTGAGTCTTTACTCTTAGAGAGGTGTTTGTTTGCAAGTATGCTTCTGTATTCATGGATAAGAACCTAGCTCTGACATTGCCGCCATGTCAAAACACATTGACCCCATAGCGCTCATGATCTAGGATCCGTCCCATAAACAACAAGCTCCGGTCTGGATACTCGCGATTCCCATGGTGAGTTCTCTGAATCCTCGACCCGATTCCTCTGCTCTTACTGACACACATACTCTCTGTCCTGGCCGATGAGTGAAAGAACCTGAACATGTGTCCATCTTCCAGCATCGACCCCTATTAGTGAATAGCAGTAGTTAAAATAACAATGCCAGCAATGGGAGTTTACCAAGGTCGTGATGGAAAACTGCCATGCTGGTGTAACCTGAGGCTCTTTACTGGCAGAGCTGTTTTAGACGTATTGAACAGTGCAGGGAGAGGAGAGGGCTGTAGAAGAGGGCTAGTTGAAGGAGAAGTCCCTATCGCCCCTCAAGGAGCTATGTTTAGCCCTGTGGGTATTTTTGGCTGCCTGGACAGCATTGTTCCACTGACACACTGCTTTCTCACTCAAACACATTTAAAGACTCTCTTGGGGGCTCTACTGACTGGACTGTTGACACGTAGGCTCAAAAGAAAAACACACACACCAACCAATTGATAGAGTTTCTACTTTGTTTGCTCATTAAGCAGGCAATTGGAATCTACAAACAAAGTTTTATTCTCGCGTTTTAACCCCTTATGATTGTATTTGATGTAGCATTTTAAATCTGCTGGTCCCACGTTCATACATGTACAGTGGTAATCTGAATGATTTCAGTGTTTTTTCCTAAAATGTTGAGAATTGTAGAAAACTGCACTAGCTGGTTGTTTCAGTCAAGGCAGCAAACATTCCATGTTTTTATCAGATAATGTCAGTTTCTCTAAAACGAAAAGTAACCCTAACTTTGAGTACTTAACAATTCTGCAGTTATATTACTCTGCACGTAATATTACACATTATAAAGACGAAAAAAAATTGGCACTGAGTGGCCTCTCTGTAAGCCCACTGCTAGCAGGTTGTTGGGTCGTCCGTGTAGCCCTGAGGTCTCATGATACCCAGCTGGTCAGCTATAGCACCCCCAGGGTGCTAAACATAGTTCCCATGTCCCTCTCTAACCCCTCCACCTTACCCCCTCCATCTGGGATGTATATATATCCCTGGTGATTACTTTCATCGAATGCCAGAGTCTTCTCTGACCTGCAGTATTCTTTTTCTTTGGGCGGCTCCCATCCGAGTCTAGCTAATTGTCTGTAGATAGAGTGAAACGATTCAGATCATGACTGGCAAGTTTGGGATGGTTTGGTTTTATGGGACCTGCTATGTAGAGGTTGTGCTTTTGACTTGGCCTGGGCCACTAAGGCAAACATCACTGTACTGCACTTTGGTTTTCTAGTGTATCTCAGCCCTGTAATAGTGTTTTTGAGATGTCAGCAGTGCAATTTTCTCCCTACGGTTTACGTCGTCCGTTGTCCCAAAAAAGTGTCCATTGAGTAGAACAAACAAAAGGTATTTCTGTCTGAGCCACTTATGATATTGTACTGTTTTGTTATTTATGGTCTTGTTTAAGTTTTTTTGTTGTTGTTGTTCTTGCCGTTTTTTAGCCATGTGATGAACACCAAATCCAGCTAAATTTTTAGCAGTATCCTGGGACTACTCTGGGTTTCTCACAGCACTAAAAGTAAATTTTAGCATCATAAGCCTCTCACTGAAATTTATCTTCAGCCCAAACAGATAGTGATACTTGTAATTCGCTGGTTTACTAGATATTAGTTTGAATCTCCATTGTTGTTTTATTGCATGGACATAAAAAAAAAACTAATGGCCTCTTGTTGTGATGACATTTTAAACAATCAGAAAACAGTGATGCTGTCAGCTCAGCTGCGGCCTGTTTTTGGCCCCGCTGTCGAGCAGCTTGGATAAGGGTCACTTTATTTTTAATTGAAAAATTTTTGTTTGCAGCTTGTGGCAGTGGAAAGTGGCATTATAGGAGGTGTTCCAGGTGTGTACTCTGGGTCTGTTCAGTATTCATGTTTTTATGTTTGTTGCTGCTTGTTTGGGTTCACTATCCTCCAACACACCTGCTTTGACACCCACCCATCAGGTCATCAGTTTTCATACACAGATTACACAACTGCTCTCAAGTATCACACACATGTCAGGGTATCTTTCTGCAGCAGACCCAGCAAATATCTCCAGAGATTAATCAAGACTGTGGCAGTATTGATTTCCTCGGTGCTTACTTAACTTTGGCTATTCATGTGCACTTCATTACAAACACATGAAAATAAAAAATGATCTGACATTTCCTGCCACCTCATTTATTACACATCAAACAATGACATTTTGATAACCTGAGTCACGACAAGGTGGCTACTTCGGCCTGCCATTTATTCCAATACTTCTCAGAACCAGCTTTCTTGATTATTTGCCAAAAATAAAAGCCCCTTTTTCCCCTTTGCAGTTTGTGAGTCATCAAGCAAAGGTTCTGGGTGTGAGAGGAGACCCAGCGCTGTGACACGGCATGGCAGATATAGGTCATGAACTCAAGTCAGCAGCATAGCTCCCAGCTCAAACAGTTCACCCAAAATAGTGTGTGTTAATGAAAGAACCCTTTACCCATGCCCTGGATTTTGCACTGTTAACCTAGGAGCACTTTAAAAATATGCCCCTGCAACCGAAAGATAACCAAGGCCTTCTCTCACAGGGCATTATTAGTCCTCAGCTCTCTTTCAGGAGTGTTGATAGGTTTACGGCAGCGTGACCTTTCAGAGGAGCTGATGCAGCGCTGCCAAAACCCCAGCTCCCGTGGAGTTGCAGTCAGTTCAGGGAAAATGGATCCGCTTCACCGTGAAATGCCAGAATAATCTGCATTGACAGCCGCCAATTTTGCAAAGATTTTTGGACCTCTCAACACCTTATGTACTTTTTATAAAGATAAATACACAACATTCATTGTTCATACGCATACACACCTGTACACACATTTAAAAAATGCTGTTATCTGTTCGGATTCAGGCTGTTTTTGTTACAACATCTTAAAGATATATATGTATGCTCAAACAGTTTATTTTGTATGAATAGATGGTGCTAAACAAAACAAGTGAACTCAGAACAGACTCAGGGGGGTGGGGGTGGGGCGGATTTCTAACAACCACATCTTGCCAGGTGGGTAATCTGGCAACACCAAGCTTCAGGGTGCACTTTTTATCAGCACAGGCAGGACATCTGCCACCTTGGCACGGATTCATGCTGGCATCGCACTGGACTGCAGGGCCTATTTAGAAAACCAGAACAAACAATTGATGTAGTTCTGAGAATTAGATCTGATCAAGGGTCAGTCTCAGCATTCTTAGAAAGACACTACAACCAAGGCCAGATGTCTGTAAATGAGCAGGTGCAGCACAAAATGGAACTCAGTGCAGCCACACTATGCGCTCACAGCACGCCTGAAATTAACACTGGATTTAGAAGGCTGAAGATAATCATGCAAACTCTGCATGAGACCGGCTACTAAAACTGCATGCCTGCAAGACCCACTAAAACAACAGGCTATCAACAAGCTCGGAACTATAAAGAATGTGTAAGTTCAGTTACTCAAATTACTCAAAAAGCACAAACTGTGAAACAGTGACAGACTGGAGGCAAATTTAAGTCACGTCAAGCCACAGTTTGCTCTGCTCCTGATGGCTAAAATATGTATTATGTAATAATCTAATTGTGTTGATAAGTATTATATGAGCACACACTGGTGCTGCCAAAAGTCAAATTATTTGCCAAATTATTTGCATGAGCGTCCTCTACTAAATGAGTCTGTGTCCTATATTTCCAAAAGTATCCAGACACCTCTTCCATGTAGTGAATTCATCTACGTTAAGGAGCTATATTTATTGACAGAGACTTCCAGCATCCATAAAGAATTACAGCCATTAGTGACTCAGGAGGTCACTGTGCCTGTTGCCTAGAGGGGTATAAACGCCCCCAGCATTGGGCTGTGGAGTTCAATAAAGTATTTAAGCTCCATTCAGTACTTTTGAGATAAGTTGCAGTACCTACATCATTTCCTGTCCTTAAGCCTGATTCATACTTATACTGCTCCAGCATGTCGGATCAGTTGGATTGCCATGATACGACGTCGTATGGGCGA
>JBBMFX010000026.1:0-12399 GCA_037832545.1 Rhabdalestes septentrionalis
CTCCCCCTCCCCCCATCACACGCTCAAGTTCAGGAGGAGATTCTGACGTTGTTTGTGCGCTGCATTATGAATTTTACGCGAATACAAACATGAATTATTTTCCCTTTTAAGAAATACAAAAACAGATACACCTCTCTATATATGTATATAATAAATAAATTCAAAACAGCTCAGAATAGACCAAACATGCAATTAACTTTAAATAAACATAAAAAGCATGCTCAGTTCATTTGCAGGGTCATGAGGAATGCGCTGGAAACATCTATCTCTAGATAAATTAATTTATTATGCCCAGTGTGTTTTCTGCTTTCCTGCGTCCTCTTTGTCACTCACTAGTTTATTTATTATGACAAATTAGCAGAAATGTGTAAACACATCACTGCCACTCAAGGTCACTCTCACAGAAAGGAGCAAAGCACAAATTGCTGGCAAACAGCCACAAAATGTTTATTTCACCCTTTTTTGTAATGAAATATAGAAATCTATGATTTGGTCATTGCCAGATTGAAACAGATGAAAAGACACATTAAATTTAGTATAAGATTTGAGTTTAAAGACAAAATCCCATATATTAGCCGAGCAAACAACTGGGTCTTTATCTTCTGTAAAGAGAAACTCGCAGGACGGCTCGACCCGTTAAACCAGTTACAAAGGGACAGCTGGTCACAAAGTGACACTGAGAACAAATAACACGAAACAAACTCTGGACTGCTGTATTCAGTTAGCATCTATAAATAGATTTCATATACATTAGGCACCTGAGTCCAAGACGGCATGGTTGATGGGGAACAGACACTCGCTCTGGACTGGAGCGATAGCAAATGCAAGAAGGGACGCCTCCAAGGAGACTTTCTGTTCATTTCTCCCTTCAGTTAATGACTGTCTTCACAAGGGGCCCATAGAAGTCAACGCCAAGCGGTGGATAATGTCATGGTGTTTACCGGCAGCCCATAACACTGCTTGGCTCTTTGTGAATCCATGGCACACGTGGGTAGGCCTCTGTGGGCGGCAGGCATCCAGGGAATTCACATAAATTCATTAGGATCCAGAGACGGGTCAGGTCATGTGGTCAGCTGATTGAGGCCCTGCTGCCCACGGCCTGAGGCGAGCGCTTCTGAGGGACTGTGTGGAACACCACTAGTGACGACTGAGTAATAACAGATGGAAATGACAGTAAACAAGGTGTGATATTTAACCAAACAGTAACAGAAGTACTTCACACTTAGGCGATTCCTCTGTCTTCTCCCCCTCCCCCAGCCACATGACACCAAACAGAAAGCTGTGAAATCCGTCACCAAGTGGCGGACAGGAAACACCAGCCTATCCTCAAATGTGGTCTGTAATCAGGAGCCCCTCCTGATCCGGCGACGCTGAGTGTGAATAAGTAGGTGGAGGCTGTTAGTGGTGATACTGTAAAGTCTACCATGGGTATAAATCTGCAGACAGTCATTTATTTACAAACGGATCTAAACGTCAAATCTGCCCACACTGATGGACCCAAGCCTCCAAGACCACTGTGTGTGTTTAAGGGTCTGGTTGTGTGTGTGTGTTTAAGGGTCTGGTTGTGTGTGTGGGCTACTGGAGGATGCGCTTGTAACTGGAGGCACTTAGAGCCGTTACATGTTGGAAAAGGCCAGATGCTTCTGGTCAGTTTCAGAAAGGCTGGTGCTGAAAGTTATAAGGCTTTTTTAAAAGTTTGTGTATCAGAAATAATTAGGTGACCATTATAACACTCACATTATTACTCATACACACTGTCATTAAGAAACTTGTGATCTGAATCCAGTATGAATCGGCAGTGTGTTTAGTATTTACAGTCTGAAAGTGAGTCATTTTAACACAGTATGAATCTACAGAGCGTGATTTTTACTAACTGGCAGCAGTTCTTGCCGAGTGTTTTTCTCACTACGAATTGGAGTGTGTATAGTTTTAATGGTATGACAATAATAACTGTGGAGTCTGTAACTGGCTGATCCTGTAGGGATATGAACTTTCAATCCCAGCTGCTTGAGGGAATTTGAGGAAATCACTCAGATACTTTATTACAAGCCAATCTGCTAAATTAATCCCATTCAAATAACAAATAGGCAGTTTCCTCTATAAAAGCTAAATTAATGCCAGTAGTGCTTTGCAGGAAAAACAGTATCTTCCAGAATCGATGATGGTTTTACAGTTTAGCCCAGTTTATAAAGTGTTATCTGTTGGTGTGCTTCAGTACATCTTTAAATATTGTTCTTTAAAAAAATGAAATGCTTAGAAAGATTCTTCTATCCATCACTATACACTGTTCATGCTGAAGAACCACTGCTGTAAAATATTTATATAGAATACATGTATAGCCACCCATAAACAACAAATTGATCTGAAACTTTAAGCAAATAACACAGAACGGCAAGAATTTTGATGTGTACATCGTCAATCGCAGGTAACACAACTGTTTGGTTTCTGTAGAGTTCCCTTAATGTCATAAACCCTTGACATAGAGCTTCCCTGATTCACTTACACGTGACTCTTACTGAAAACCTGCCTCCACTGTGTCACTGTAATGGTATCAATCAGGCTGGATGACACCTGAAGACACATTTAGAGAACTGTCTGCTAGCGTTTTAAACAACTGACTGCTGTCACAACAATCGCACAAAGTGGAATCTGAGCCAATAAGCAGGAACGGTGATGGTCATCTTGCTGGCATGAACAGGTAAGGCCAACAGACACGTGAGTAAAAGTTTCATAATATACGCTTCTATAATTCACAGAAAAATTACAAAAGAAATCATGTGAGTGTTGGTACATTCTGGTCTTCGGTCAGGGCTCATGAGGAAATCCAAGGAAAGCTGCAATTTTGAACAAGGCTCCAGTGTGACTGTTCTAAACATTAGAGCGACAAAAATACTGCGGCTCTGTTTCAAGTAACATATGAGACAGGCTTTTTTCAGGGTCATGTTACAAGTAGCTGATCTCCAGTGAGGTGTTCTTTTCCACAGGCTCCTCGGGAAAGGGTTTCACGCTGCCATTCTTTGCCCCGTTCACCAGGGCTGTGGACGGTCCGTAACCAGAGCCTTTGCAAGTTCCATCCCCACTCTGGCCTCTCCTGTCGGGTGTACCAGGCTCAGACAGCCCCGGAGCGAATGGCCTCTCTGCGAACAGGGCACGCGTGCTCTCGGCCTGTCCACTTCCGTTTCCGTTCTGGGTGATCTTGCAGATTTCGGTCATCTCAGTTAGTTCCTCCCTGTCCTCTTCTTCGTCCTCCTCCTCCTCATCTCTCACTGCCCTTCTCAGGCTCTCTCTGGGCATCAGGATCTGTCTGCGCTCCTCCTGTTCCTGGCGCTCTGTAGGTTCATGGTTTTCTACTTTCCTTGAAGAACGACACAGTGCCTTTCGGAAACCCCTCTTGAAGTTATCAGACAGAAAGCTGTAAACGATGGGGTTGGCACAGCTGTTGGCGTAAGACAGGACGACCACAAAGTAGTAAAGTCCTTGAAGGTTACTGGGTGGAGATACAATCAAGTTAATGATATTGAGAGCGTAGAAGGGCAGCCAGCAAAAAACAAACACAGCCACCACAATTACAACCATGCGAGTGACCTTGCGCTCCGACTTGCGCCTTTTGGTCGAAGTGGCGTGGACCTTCTTGCTCGAGCTGCGGATCTTGACCACAATGAGCAGGTAGCACATGCAGATGACCAGCAAGGGGAAGAAGAATCCTATGGTGGACGTATAAATAATAAAGGCAGCCCGCCAGATCTTATGTGGCCGCGGCCAGTTGATGTTGCAGGTGCCTCCCTTTTCAAAGACATCTGCGAAGATCACCATAGGCAGCACTACTAAGAAGGACACCGCCCACACCGACCCGTTCACCGCCTTTGCCACCTGGGGTCTCCGCCACTTGGAGGAGCGGATGGGATGCACCACGGCCAAGTAGCGGTCAATACTCATCACCGTCAGGCAGAAGATGCTGGTGAACTGGTTGATTCCGTCTACCGTCATCACCAGACGGCACATGAATGAGCCGAAGGGCCAAGACATCATAGCGTTCTGAACAGCCAGGAACGGGAGGCCAAGCATAAACAGCTCATCGGCAATCGCCAGGTTCAGGATGTAGATGTTGGTGACAGATTCAGTCTTGGAGTAATGTAGGACTATGTGGATGACCAGAGTGTTTCCACCCAGACCAATGATGCATACGATGATGTATATGAGTGGAATTAATACTCCAGCCACCCCTGTGCCTGGCCGGACCCCGGTTCCATTGCCGCATTTGGAGGCATTAAACAGGCATGTGTCATTGAGGAATGATTCATTGAAGAGGAATCCTGGGAGTGAGAGGTTGGCCCAGGGCTCTGCTATAGCGGATGAGTCTGCTGAGGTAAACTCCATCATTATGCAGATTTTCTCCTCTCTGTCTCTCTCTCTGTCTCTCTCTCCTCCCCCTCTCAGGCTGTGCTCAGCTGGTGGCCATTGTCCTATGAAAGAGCAGAACAGAAAATGTCATTATTTTTGTGCTCTCTAACACTCGATGTCACACTTTGGCATGTGAAATATACAAAGTGGTTCCTGCATTGTCCTGCAAGTCAGAACGCTCAATGAATCCATAAATCAATTCATAATACAAAAGTGTGAAAATGGGCCCCGGAAAAATGGGACATTACTAATGACGATTTTCCACCTTTTCAGTTAAGATATCCTCCGTCTCTCAGGAACTTGCCTGTGGAAGAACCCTTCAGATGCGCTGCTTTAGGTACACAGACAACCTGACAAGCCAGTTAAGCAGAGACGAGAGCTATACGAATGGCAAACGCGCAATTAGAAGATGTCATTACCGTGTGTAAATACAGATATGGGAAAATCAACAGAGGCCACGAGGAGAATAAAACAACGGATGACAGGAGGAACAGAGTAAGAGGCAGGGGAGCAAGGCAGGTTAGATGGAAATAGTGATTCAAAAAACATAATTAAATGATAACAGGGGAGAAAAATAAAAAGACCGGACCGAATGTAGTGGCAGTGGGCATGAGTCATGCAGGAAACAATTACTGGAGATGGAGAGCGAGTGAGAAGGGCTACTCTGGGATAAGCTGCCCTAAGAAGTGTGTGTTGGACCAGTATGTGTATCTAGTGAACCCTCAGACAGGATAAACATTGTGTTTTCCCACATGCCACGGCTAATAATTGACATTTCAGCCACGTGAACTGAGGTACTGAATGGGCTACAAAAAATGTTAATAGCCAGGTGTGTGTGTGTGTGTGTTCACCCATTTGTTTGAAAAAGATCTCTTGGATGGAGGTGGGTTCCTTTCAGTGACTTGCCGTCAGTGAGTCTGAAGGATAACGTCTCTGTGTGCTCTCGTTCTCTCTGGGCAAATAAAGGCCTGCTTACACCTGTATGGAACTTTCACACCTGTGCACACCGCACAGAAACACCACGCTCCCTCTTTCACATCTTTCTGTATGCCAAGGCATGGCCCTAATTCCGCAAATTATAATTCCTTTATTTGCCAAAAAATCCAATTGATGAATCTTCATCCTTACTCCAGTGTGAGTCGCTGAGCTCAGACCTGATTATTGTTTGAAGATGTAACGGAATGTGTTTATTTTTATAGATAAAATATCATGTTGTGTCAAAAATTACTTATTTGGAGTAATAATAATAATAATTATATTATTTCTTAACAAATGAAACAGTAAAAGATTTTAAGGCTACGATTATATTTTCACTAATGCATCACATCCCCTCCTATTATTGATCCATCCAAATTTTCTTTAAACCCAGCCGAGGAGCGTTCCTGCTGTGGCCGTGTGAACTCTCTCTCTCTTTTTCTGCTTCGAGTCTTTTTTTTGTACAAGAGGGTACATAATGGCAGTAAGCAGTTTTTCCAGAGAAACAGGGTTTGCATAGTGCCTGGGTTTCACAAGTTCAGTGCACATGGTTGCAGAATAAGTGGATACCTGATAGAAACAGTAAACACTAATGATTTAATATGCAGCAGCTCCTGTTGCCCACCATGGAGAATGGGGAAAATTCTTTTTTTGCCATAGAGCTGCATCATTAGTGTGACAGTGGGTCCGCATCATTACCAAGGGTCATTACATCGGGTTTCTGCGTGTGTCCGTGTGTGTTTAGCATATGATATAAAAAAAAAAAGAAAACGGAGCCTGTAAACATTAATTTAAAAGTTTAAATGGTGCATCCATTGTGTGCTGCAAGATGTGCTTCATCCAGAGGTGAACAAATGGTTAATTGTTTTCTTCAAAGAACATGATCCCTGAACCCTGAAAATGAGATGAACTGTAATGACATTAGCTTTATCGGGACCTTCACAACACACGGCAATAAATTTATATACTGTAATATTAGGGCTACACATGCATCTATCGCAACAATAACGATTAACAAACAATATATTATGCATAAACTTAAGAGAGCGAGACAGGTCCTGTCTGCAGATGGAGCATGGGTGGGGAGAGGTCAGGCTTCATTTGAATAAAGGCAGAATCTAATCAGCCTCCTCTAAGACACTGCCCCATGCAAACCATTTGTCCCTTCGGTAAAGGCCTGGTGTAGGCGACCACCGAATGTGACTCACAGCTATGATCATCACTGCTGAATGTAAAAAGCAGCCATACACTCCACAAATCAGAGGTTTCATTTTAGCGTTTGCAGCAAATTAGCAAAAGAGTTCCTTCAGACACGAGCGTCTCCCAAAAAAAACTATTCAATAAATGAATAAAATAAAGCATACTCATGCATACTATTGTTTATCTTATCTCACTGAGAGCTCCACTGATGTCTTGAGGGGTTCAAGCGTTTATTCCGGTGCTCTCATATTAAATGCACTTCGTTTCTTTGTGCTAATTGTAAAACCAGCCACACGCTTTTCAGTTTCTGTGTGTTTGCGGATGTGCACCACCTGCCTCTGCCACCTTCCGCCTAAATAAGCTCCCCACTCTTTGATTGAAGGCCCTCTTTGATGCTTGTTTCAGTCAATGACTGGTCCCGTAGTGTCCTTTTTCAAGTGCTCTCTTATCGAGACGGCATGATGGTCCTACAGCTCCCCCTCCGCCTCACCTAAACCAGAGAATATATACGGGGGGGGGGGGAATATTGATACTGTCATTTTGTTACACTTTTCAGTATGCAGACTCTACATCCCCTAACAGTTTTCAATATAAAACATGTATCATAATTCTGCCCTGTAATTTACATAATTTATAATGCATTCCCAGTTCTGTTTTAAAGTAAAGGGAGTGCTGAGAGTTGTCATTAACAATTTAAATCTCATAAGTAATTGAAAAGACAGGCGGCAGAAACTTTGTGATTTCTTTCGATCTTTTTTCTTTCGTTTAGAGTCGGTCTGAGCTAATTTCCCAGAAGCAGCTCTTTTATCTAAGCCGTGGGATCACTGGCCGTACTGAAGGTGAAAGAAATCTTATCTGCAACACTTCTCAGCTCACACACTTGGGAAAAAGGTCAGGGACTGTGTTATACAAAGTCAGTGACTGTGTACTATTAGATCTGATACAGCAAAACAGGGGGGCACATAGAACCAGGGTGCAACCGAGGGGGAGGTGGGGTGGGGGGTGGTGGTGTCTGCTAGTTGTGTCAACTTTCAGAACGGAGCGTGGGTGCTGGGATGCGGCACCGAAAAAGGCGGCTCAAAATTCCAGATGAAACGAATCTAAAATTCCGCCCAGACACAGGTCTCAAAAATAAGGACATGTCTGGGAAAAAGAGGCTGCCTTGTCATCATTCATACCGCTATCTTTTTGTAGCTACACACTCATTTTTTCTCAGCAGGTTCACTGCTCACTGGTGGCCAGTGCACACACGCACACCAACAACCGTCTCAGAGCAAGTTTCCCTTTACGGTCGTCTGTTTTTGCAGATGAGTCTGTGGTTGTAATACAGGACTGGAGCTCTCCCAGCATGACTAATCAAAATCAGTCATATTTCGGGACAGTTGGCAACCCTTAGTGTCAGCGCTTGTGTGTGTCAGCGTGCCTGTGTAGCATTTTAAGTGGTTGAGAACACATGTAACATTAATTCTGTTCTTCGAGCCAGCGCATGTCGCCATAAGAAATTTATAATTCAATATTTAGCTGTTCACTGCAGGGGGGCCATAAGGGGGGCCAGCAGCAATTCTAGGGGGGCCCTGACCCCGTGTAGGACTGCCTATGAACTGTGGTGATTTCAGAGCTCCCTGGTGTTTGGGGCATTTGCCCTGAGATCAGGAAGTTTAGAGTTTGATTCCTAAGAATGCCAAGAACCTGTAAATTCTCCTTGAGCGCGGTACCGTGCCCACACACCGCTGCCCGGGCTGCCCGCTGCCTCTCTGGGTGAATGGGTTTAAATAGAGTGGAAGGATTTCGGTCGCACTGTGTGCTGTGTTGTGTTCAGGTATGACAGAATGGTGACCTTCACTTCACAGTCTGATATTTAGCAGAATACATACTGATATCCAAGCACAGTAAGACAAAAACATAACAGATATCAAATATGATCATATGTTGCTCGCATGTGAGGTGAAAGTGATCAATCGGTCATACGCAAACACACCACAGCACGACATTCCTCCTCTGCATTTAAACCCAGTGAAGCAGCTCTGCATCCGGGGTGTGGGGAGCAGTGTGTGGGGTCGGTACCACGCTCAGGGTCCTGGGGCCCACGACTGTCTGATCGCAGGGTGAGTGCCCCACCCACTAGGGCACCATCTGCCCCATGTTTGCAATTGACTAATTGAGAATGAGGAGGAGCTTCTTCCCTCAGGCCATTCGGGCCCTAAACCAGATGCAGACCCGGAGTCTGATACACATCTGCACTATCTGTACTGGAACTATTATTCATTATTCACACAACACACATTTCTAAATTATTCATATCTACCTGCCAAACCGGCACTTTTACATCCACATCTGGTACTGTGATGACTGTTTCATTTTCTCTGTTGCACAAACTGTTCTTATATTCTGTTCTTATTATATTCACTACTGCTAACTACTGATTACTGTTCTTATTATACTCATTTACTGTTCACTACCACACTAATTCTCCACCCGGCACAGTTCTTATACATATACTATATATATTATTTATATTAATACTCCACCCCCTTACAGCTCTGGTGATGCATTTACACTTTATCTGTTTACTTATCTCAATCCTTTATCTTATGTTTTTCCTACTTGTGTTTTTTCTCCTAGTGTTTTTTAAGGTCAGGCGTTGCATTGCTAAAAGCACTTCACTGCATGTTTTACTAAGTATGATATTGTATGTGACAAATAAAATATGAATCTGAATCTAATTCAGACATGGCACCTGCAACCTAAAGTGCCTTTTGTGTATCAAAATACCAATTTCAATAATTCAACATGTGTTTTCCATTGAACATTCGCTTGTTTAGAAATTACTGCAGTGCATCATCCAACAACTGGAGCACATTCCGGTGTATTTCTTTACGGACAGGCACATCTACCCACTACTCTAGGGAGAGATTTAAAAAAAAGTCAATTACAAATATTCTGAATGGATAGCTGGCCAAACCCAGAGTCAGTCAGATGCCAGCCTGCCCTGGTACAGGGCTCCAGATGAACCTGATCAGGGTCTTATACTCTAACCCAAGGGCAGTGGTTTGGGCCAGGTACGCTCTCGGTATTTTTCGGTCAGGAGAGGTACCCGGCAGGGCTGCCCCCTCTCACCTTTACCGTCTGGTTTTTTTTCACCACTGGCTCAGGATATTCAGCTGTCAGAACATCAGTATCTCCCCATCACTGTCAGGAGAAACAGCTTTATTCCGGAAGCTGTAAGATTTCTGAACAGGTGATGGACTAATTTGTTCTCACTAATCACTACGGACACTTTATTGACACTTTAATTGAAACCTTCACTTTAACAGAATCGGCTATCAAGCCCCCATGCTGCTATAATTATAGACGATAGGTATCGTTATAGGTATCCTTATGTTCACAGGCCATATTTATTTCTGATACTCGGGTTGTTGCACTTTTCTTTATGTTTTTATTACTTGGTTTTTTCTATTTTTTATTGGATTAACCGGGACCGTGAGTACATCATTTCGTTCCACCTCATGCAAATGTGATTCAAATGACAATAAAACTTCCTTGAATCCTGTTTGACCATTTCAGTTTGTCTCAGGCCACAAGATGAACTGGAGCAAATCCTTTATTTAACCCTGTCACATGCCAGAGTTGAACCTAGTGTCAGTTCTTTCAAATTTCCGCCATAGATTTATCCTTCTCTTCCCACTATCCTATCTCCCCACTATTCTGTTTTTCTGTAGATTTCCCATTAGGCAATGCAGACTTTGATTGGGTCCCATTACAACTCATCTGATATCTGCTTGAAGGTCTGTGGAAAGACAGTCCGGTCGCTTGCGTTTTAATTTTAATTTTAATTTAATAACAGTTTCTGACTGGGAATGTTCCATTTCACTTCTCTTATTGGTCAGAGAATGGTATTAAGGTTCTTGGGGATTTTTTCTGTGATAAAAGTTTAAAAACATTTCAGGATATTAAAGCTAAATACAATGTAACTGGACATTTTTATGTATCTTCGGATCAAGTCTGCTCTTCATGCTTTTGGGGTCTCTTTGGATGTGAAGCTCCTCTACATGCCCTCTACAAGTTCATAGCAGGTCATGCACTGCCTTCCCTCATAAATCCTCTTATAAACCTTTGGGTATTGTTGCAGTTGGTCCAATGATTTAGGATTTACATAAAACTCTTTATATATCATGTGCAACACTGTCTTCCACACGGCATTAATCAATGCATCACGATCACAAGATTATGAGCAATTTCAATACTGTACTCTAGATGGCATTTCTAATGTAACGTGCAATATCTCGATTCATTTTTTGTATTTTTTCTTTCTTTCAGCAAATCTTTATTTTAAATTAGATTATATGTATTTTTTCTGGATTTTATTTTTGCTAGATTTTATTTAGACTTTTAGTAGACTTTATTTATTTATCCTAGTGTAGCACGTTCTCTTATTCTTAATTTACATTATTCCGGTGTCTCGTGTGTCTCTGTGTCTGTGTAATGTGGCGGTCACCACAAACACTTTCCTTCGCTCTGAATGGGAATAAGGATTGTACTGGATTGTTCCTATTTTTAATCATATTGTTCATAAAATAAAAGCATTTGTTTGCAAAAAAAGGCCAGAACAGAATCTAGGGCTTCATAAGGCTGTTAAACTTTTCCTCTTCTCCACACCACAGATTTGTGCTAAATGACTTTGAAAGAAACCAAGAGAGTTCATTTCAGAGAACACAATGCAAACAATAGGCAATCTGCCGCCTCACCTCTCCACAATCCAACAGGAGACTCTCTAATCTCGATGGAACTCCGAGCCAAGACTCCAGCACTTAAGCACTCTGGCACAGATAAGAAAGCTTTCTGGTACAAATTGGCCTTGGTTTTCTTTTCCAGAATTATCCACTGTACGTTTCTTTACCCACAGGTCTAGTCATTATTCAGTTTTCTACACATTTAATTTATTTCACACCTCTATTAAAACATAATTACATACATAATGGGCAACATAATGGACGCCATTTACATTTGTTTTACAGTCTGTATCTCACTGTAAGATTGGATCTTCTCTTCTAATTTTTCCGTGTCAGTAGGAAAAACTGACAAAAACCTTCTCATTTCCTCAAAAAAGACCAAAAAATGAAACAAAACAAAAAAAAATATTCTCTTACAAATGTGAATGTCATTTGGACCCCCAGCACTTTCCACAGAATCTCTAGACCTAGTCCCTGGAGCAGCATTCTGAAAAGGGATTCTGGTTATATGCATAAAGGCTGAAACTGAAAACTGTTCTGATATGACATACACAGTATTGCACATTCTGCCCGGCAGCTTCTACTGAATATAAAACACCAAATGGGGAGGGTCACCACCTGTTTGTGATCTACCTCTACACCCCGTTATAATCATGTCTGCAGACACACAGCTGAGATGGAGGCTGACATTTAGATATTCATCTCAGTCTAATGTGTCCTAATCACTTCATCCAGGCTTGAGACCTTGTTGGTTGTAATGACTCCACACTCTTTGTAAAGGGAGGACTAGCCTGCTTGCAGAAACATGATCTACATTTTAATAAGCCAGTCCAGTCTTCAGATAAAAACAGGTATGCTATGTGGAAGACATGTTGCCACTGAGAAATTATGGTGGCAGATCAAAGTGGGTATATGCAATTGGAATTAAATATCTATCAATAAAAGGCACCATATATAATTGTTTAGACATACAAAATCCTCCATAAATTTTCAGCAGGGGCGTCAGAAGCATTTTTAATATGAGGGGGGACACATGGGGGCGGGGTTTATACATGGGGGCAGGGTTTGTGTGTGTGTGTGTGTGTGTGTGTGT
>JBBMFX010000026.1:75192-88221 GCA_037832545.1 Rhabdalestes septentrionalis
AGCATTTGAGTTGCTCGGAGCTCCAGCAGGGCGGGGTGTGAGTTTATAAACGCACCCACAGTTCAGAGCGTGTGTTACAACGGCCCACTTATAAAATGTAAATAATTACAGGCAATTTGTTGGGCCAGGCTGGTTTCAGACACGAGTGCACGGGTTTGGGTCATGTCGGGTTTTTGAAATCGGCCTCTGTATCTACTACAGAACATGAGCGTCTGAGGGGGGTGGTGTTGCCGAATACAAATATTTTTTTCAAAATACATGTCCGAATACCTGATTCGGAAAAAGACGTTATTTGTGCCTTTCTGAACACCGTATCCAGGTACGACTCCACCCCTAATACTGATAAATGCACTTTTTGATTTATTTTGTTAACAAATTACAGAAGCACACCAAATAGTCATAACTTTCACATTTGCTCGAATGGGATTTTTGCCAGTATTCCTAACACATTATTCTCAACATTCTCAAAAAAAACAACACATTATGGGGAGGACCGTGGATCATCAGAAGTACCAACTGAAGCAGAGGCCAAAACAGTCCCCAGCAATCTCTGTTCGTCCTCTACGGAGGCATCCTCCAGCCAGTGAGGGACTCGGCTAATGAGGAGCCGTGATAGCGATGGTGGGAACCCTCCCGGGACGATCTGACAGATAAGAGAATTCCCCCTGATCGCTCCGACAAGAATTCAATTTCTCCACCAGACACCAGAGTGGCTTCTTACTTTCTCCACTGCAGATGTTGCTGTCTTGGCGCCGTCCTCCTTAAGTGACATTCATGAGAGTTGTGTCCTGGTGAGGAGTGTGTATTCTCTGTTTTTCTGTTTACTCTTTGTCTTCAGAGGCTTCGCGGAGCTCGTAAAGTGAAGTTTTTTCTTTTTTTTTTCAGTCACGCAGAGCCAGCTCTCTACTATTTGAAGCCCACTTAATCCAAAGACAACCCCCAGTTACTTAACAAACAGACTGAGTGTGGGATTTCCCACATATTTGTGGATGTCATTCAGTCTATGAGTCTTGTTTTTGTACTGGAGACACTCACATTCTCAGAAAACTTTCTTGATCCCGGAGGAAACTGCTTATGTTCTGACTGCACAGACACACAGAGACAAAGAGACAAGGACACTTTCAAAATATAGAGTCAAATAAATAAAATAAAATGAAAATGTGGCCGAAAATTCTCAATATAAAATTCACAAATGCTGGGGTATTAATGTAATAGAGAAGTAACTCACAGTTAAATGGTGATTAGGAGTTATTGGACAGGAAAGAGATTTGTAGTCTATAAGTAATATTGACATAAGCAGTGATATGTCACATTATAACAATAATATTTTTACACATAATACTAATAAGATTTAAATATACTGAAATGATTTAGCACCCAATAAGAAAACTGCACATTATTTCACATGCTAAGATGTTGCACCTAATAACAAGACCATAATGCACACAATGATAATTATTTAAACCCAATAAGAAACTGCACAACAAAGAAATTGCATAGCAATTTTTGGTTGTCTTCTGTCAAATGTTGTCATCAAACGAACAATAGTCAGAACATGCAAAATTTGTAACAAAAACATTTAAAACACAATGTGGTGAAGCGTCCATTATGTACCCAGGATTATCTTCAGGGTTTTCAGAATCAGGTTTTATTTGTCCACTGGGGTTTAACCAGAGATGAGAAGGATTAAAGATGCAATCATTTCAAACTGAACTTATCAAAGCTAACACAATGGTTGGTTTGAAAGTGGTCACTATATTGTCCAGGATATGAAGAACTAAAGCGAAAAGACAATACCTTAACACGTCCCTGCACTCGCCAACACAACCAAACTATAAAAAGTATCAAATAGATTTACACCCAAGGGAAAGGAATGATGTGTGAAAAATACCCCAAAGTTCTCAAAGCAGTAGAATAAGAAAAGAAATCCTGTTTTATAATAACAGACAGTGGTAAAAGAAGAAAATCCCGCAAGATATTTTGTTCTCTTTTATTGGACTTTTATGTTACATTATATTCTTTCAAGACAAAAATGTCAATTACATTTTAATACATGATTAATATATTAAATATCAGCATTGCTTGGTAGAAGAATTGCTTAGTGCCATTGTTAATAGTAAAGCATTTATAGAAACGTGGGGTATTTTATTATATTTTAATTACAACTTTTCGGTTTGACTCTCATAATGCGTCACAAGCAGATAAAAGTCCTAAAGGAACACAGAATAATTCATAGTAAACATGAAATAATACAGAGCAATTAATACATCACTTTAGTCGCTTGATCATTGGTAGCACTGTCTTAATTATTCACAGTAGCTGCTGAATCACTTATTGTACTTGCTCAGTGTAGTAACTGAAGAGTTCATTGCAGATATTAAATTATTAATTGTCATTTTTCAATCACTATTTGAAGCTACTTAATCATTCCTACCAGTTTACAGCAGTTTCGTAGATATTTACAGTAGCTGCTCACTCAGTACTGATATGTTCTTTATTATTCACAGCAGACACTGTTCACTGTCATGTCTGAATTATATACCAAGTAATTTGTGGATGTTTGATAATAATTTGAGCAATGAATAATCCATTATAGAGACTGAATTATTCATAGTAGATACTGAATTACTTATAGTAGATACTGAATTATTCATAGTAGACACCAAATTATTCATAGTAGATACTGAATTATTCATAGTAGATACTAAATTATTCATAGTAGATACTGAATAATTCATAGTAAATACCAAATTGTTCATAGTAAATACTGAATTATTTATAGTAGAAACCAATGTATTCATAGTAAATACTGAATTATTCATAGTAGATACTGAGTTATTCATAGTAAATTCTGAATTATTTATAGTAGATACCAAAGTATTCATAGGAAATACCAACTCATTCATAGCAGTTTCTCAGTCATTTATTGTAGCTACTGAATGATTTATAACTGAATAATCAGCCTTAAATACATGAATAAATGAACAATAATCTACAGATTAAAGGGCTTCATCCCTTTGCATAATCTCGTTAATGATGTAGGCAGAGGTAAGTGTTTACTCTCGCAGAACTGACAGACAGAATGATGAGGGCACAGTGCAGTGTGTGTTTTTATGTGTAAGTGTGTGTGTGTGTGTGTGTGTGTGTGTGCTGCAGGTGTCCTTTGGCTGTCAGTGGTCTCGGAGGTGCTATACATCATGCTCCTGGTGGTTGGTTTCAGTCTAATGTGCTTGGAGCTCTTTCACTCCAGTAACGTGATTGATGGGCTGAAGCTGAACGCCTTCGCCGCTGTCTTCACCGTTCTCTCAGGTAGACTTCACACACTTCCACACTCTCTCAAACACTTCCACACACTCTCACACACTCCCATACACACCAATTATGCAGTCCCAGCTCAGTCTCACTTGAAATTCAACCCAGCACAGTATAAGGGGAGCAGAGGAGGCCGGTCCACACTGCCACTGTTCTTACCGCATTTGTTGCACATTGTAAATTGCACACAGTAAACAACAGCAAAAGGCACCATTAGTGAGGTACGACTGACAAAGTCTGACAATTACAGTCAACACAACACTAACAGCATGTACCACAACTAAATACCTCAGTTTAGCCCCATTTTTGCACATAATAAGTGACAGCAGACCCTGTTTGTGAGTTATGACAGTTACAGTAAATGATACCATATACTGTTTTCTCAATCTACGATATTTTACTGTATTTTTAATCTAATTCTAATGGCTAATGTAGGTTTTAACAGTTTCATGTGTAATTCACAGTACATTTCCTGTAAATTGGAGTTGTGATAGAATTCCCTGCAAATGCTACGGGAGTAAAATGAAGCAAATTCTGCACCAGCCCCAAAAAAATACATTTAATTTATAAATGTAATATATTGAACTGCACGGTTTAATGTTGGATAATTCGCTTATTAGTTGGATCAGGTGTGTCAGGAACCAGAAAAACACAAAAATGTGTTATTGGGAAATCTAATGGTGGAGTCTGTTACTATTGACACATTACTGTCATTTGTTATCATTTCAATCACACATCTAAATTATTATGGTTTTGGTTGCTGTGAAATATGAAGAATTCCTAGAAATGTTACATTTCTTTACCCTGCTTGCAACGTGAGTGTGTGATTTCACTCATGCACACAAATAAAAGTAAATTGACCTAAAGTCACCAAACAGAAGGCGTCACGATGTGTGGAGTTTACATGGATCAAATTAAATGAAAGTCTATCTGTTTCTTCACAAAAAAATCACACCCTTTTGATGTGAATTGGCCTTTATAGATCCAACATGCTCCATTCCAGCTTTTACTTTTATTCTACTGCTAATGAGGAGTTAAAGCCGTGTTTTAGTTTTGTAGCTTGATTTGTGACAGATTGAAAGCATCATTTCCACAGTAAATAACCAAATTAATATACATTCAGACCAAAGAAAAAAAAATGTTGTTGATATAATTACCTCAAGTGCATTGCTGTTGAATTGCTGTATATTTGTGAATAGAGTGAATTCAGTGTGTTATTTAATTCCGAGCAGATAGTGGTTGGAGATTCTTGTCAGAGGGTCATTCATGTGAGTGGAAAGGAACTACAGGATATGGAACTGAGGGGCAAATAGCTTTTAAGTAAATACCTTTTACACAAATTCCTTTCACGTAAATAAATTTTAAGTAAATACATTATAAGCACATTTCTTTTAAGTAAATACCTTTTAAGTAAATTCCTTTAAAGTAAATACCTTTTAAAGTAATACCATTTAACGAAATATCTTTTAAGCAAATTCCTTTTAAGTAAATACATTTTAATCAAATTCCTTTTAAGTATATAACTTTCAAGTAAATATCTTTTAAGTAAATACCTTTTAATCAAATTCCTTTTAAGTAAATACCTTTTAAGTAAATTCCTTTTAAATAAATACGTTTTAAGTAAATATAATTTAAGTAAATACCTTATAATCAAATTCATTGTAGGTTAATCCCTTTTAAATAAATGCCCCTGGCTCCGACATCAAAACCCAGGTTCCCCTTCAGATTATTTATGCTATCTATCTCCAGAACAATATCAATTTTTCTCCAAAGAAATAACAGTTTAAAGAGTGGGAAACCACTTTCCTAATTACTAAACTAAAGCTGTTCCGACATTCCCAAAACACAAAGTGCCTAGAGAGGTTGAGAGCATCTTGTTAAAAATAACAGATGTGGAATAACAGAGGAAGGTCAAAAGAGCTCTGCTTCGATTTCTGTTCAGAAATCAGAATCAGGATCAGAAAACAGACTGATCCCAGAAGACACTGTTAATTCTATGACTGCAGAGACACTCAGACAAGAGCAATATGAAAGTATAATAATATACATAATATACATATAGAATTATATAGATATGAAATAGATTATTATATATATTATATAGTCTAAATAAAACCCTCCTTTTTTGTGCAAATATGTTTTTTTATTTATATATTTTTTTTTTGTATAACATTTTTGTAGCATAAATAGTGGGGCTTGTGTAGGCGTTGGATGGGGTGGGGGGTGAGAGGGGCGTGTGTAGAAGCAGCATGATGTGTGGGTGTTGCAGACACACCACTTGGAGTCCAAGTGCTGCATATACTTCTTTATTGTCACAGGAAAGCAAAATGACTAGATGGTCAGAGTCGATACAAGTTACACTTCAACAAAGTAATAAAGAACCTCTATAACTAATGGACTCGCAGAAAGGAATGTAAAGGTTCCTAAACCATCTAAATACAAACTCGTGACCCCAAACATACCATCACAAAATACATACAATTAGTCCTGAAGCAGCTGGAACTGATAATAAGACTTAACTAAAACCCGGTTAATCTAACAGTTAATCTAAAACTGTTACACACACAACTAATCTAATACTGTTACACACAGAACTATTTATATTTACTTTTTCCTTGTCTGTTTACTTTATCACAGGCTGAGAAAATGTTTAAATGACTTTAAACTACCTGCATATGTTCCTTAGACTTTTGTACAGTACTGTTATCTCCAGTGGTGGGAGATCTCACTGCCCCTGGGTGAAACCCCCCTGTGTTGTGAAGTGTGATCTGTTTGTCTCTCTTCAGGGAGCCGCTGAAAAGCGCCGGGTTAAGTTAAGCCTTTCTACCAGATTGCCAGGAACAGCTGCTGCTTTTTGAATTGAGATTATATGACTTGCCCACTGGCCCCAAGCTCTGTTCAGTTGGGCCTTTAATACTCACTAATTCCAGCTGCAGCATCCGCCTGGGCGTAGAGGCCCTGGGAGAGGCTCCCACCCAGAGAGGAGCTTCAGTCAGCTGACACGGGTTAAAAAGGTTCACAACACTAACATCAATCAGTGGCTGGAGGAGACGATGTGAGAGCAACGCCCAGCCTGTAGGTGCCCTTCACTCAAAAGACCACTGTCTTCTTTGTCATCAAAAGGCAAAACAGCTCTTTAACAAAATGATGCAACAAATGATACATTGTAGCATTTTTTTTGCCGTTTTAGGTCCTTTCCACACTGTACTAATCGCCCTGGTCCCGAACCAGTACTAATCGCTCTGGTCCGAATCATGTGACAACATCTACATCACTTGTTGGCCAGATGTGCCGTTGAACGTATTTCCTAAACTGCTTTTCGATTGATCAGAATTAACATGCAGGAAATTCCACTGATCTACTAAACCCCCTTTCCCTGAGCTGTTCGCAAAATAAGCAGAATCTTGCTGTTCTTATGAGTTTTTGAAAGTTGGGACCTAATGTGATCATTGGACCAAATTTGGACCAAAATCCGGTTTGTCTGTGAGCTCCATGGGGCAATGTAGCTAAAGCGCTAACTGTAACAAATACATCTCCTTTTCCCATAATGCACAGCGTCACCTACTACAGCAGCTGGATTAGTGCAGAAAGGCGCAGTACTGTCTGCAGTCGGGTCTGTTCCAGTTTGGATCCTGTTCTCACTAAAAAAAGAACCGAACCTCTCCAAGGTTCATCTGAAAGTGTACCGAGACCCCGCCTCTTCAAGGAGACCCCGCCTCTTCAAGGAGAGACCGCCTCTTCAAAGAGAAACCGCCTCTTCAAGGAGAGACTGCTTCTTCAAGGAGACCCCGCCTCTTCAAAGAGAAACCGCCTCTTCAAGCTGAGACCGCCTCTTATCAAAGAGAGACCGCCTCTTCAAGTATAGACCACCTCTTCAAGCATAGACCACCTCTTATCAAAGAGAGACCGCCTCTTCAAGGAGAGACTCTAGTGCGATTCAACCCAACTATATGAGGCCTATGAGAGATACACTTAGAAAAAAATATAATAAATATAAGAACTATCAGAATAGTCTACAAGTGTGTGGGGAAAACCCACAGAAGGAGGGGGGTCTGGAGAGCAGCCCAGTGAAAGTGCAGCAAACAGTGATTGTGTAAGAGAGTAAACACTAGTTTTAGACAGATATATGCAGTTTTATATGTTGAAATCAGAGTCCTAAGGATTTAAAAATGGTCTTTATTCAAAGAGGTTTATCATCTTTAATACAAATACTGTATATCGTCCAGTTGGCTGTTCTTTCTACATGAAGTTAGCATTTTATCCCCATCTCTGTGTAGGTTTCTCTGGTTTTCTCCCACAGTCCAAAGACTTCAGGTGTATTAGAGAAGCTGTGTTTCTGTTTATTTGTTTGTCTGCGATGGACTGGTCACTGGTCCTGTGTGTTTTTCCACTTTTCATCCTATGAGCTTTGATACAACAAGCCTGGTTCAGATAATCAGAAAATGTAATGAAATGAAAAGCAAATAAGTTTAAATCTCTATATATAATGTACAAGTCCGTACCGTGCGTGTAGCGAGACCAGAAAAAAGGTCTATTCAGTTATTTTAATGCGGCGGTAACTAAAACTTGATGGATTCCATTGGAAGTCATGCAGGGATTGGCTGGCAGATTTTGATTTTGCAGGCTTTCAATCAATCACACACCCAAAGAAACAAATACAATTCACACACAGGTACCATAATATCAGTTAGCATAAGTTAGCATAAAGCAATGCTTCATCTTCAGTTACAGCGAAAGAACTTTAATGTTAGCGGACTATGCAACACAACAAACACTGATTCATTTCATGAAGGAAATAAAAAGTGTATATTTTGTTGGTGGGCGGAGGGTTACATTTTTAATAACAAACATGACTCACTCTGGTGGTTTAATTTTTGGTGCTCAAGTGCCTGAGATGTAACCGAGCATATTTTTCAAAATAAAAGATTTTTCAAATAAAAGATTGTTCAGACTCAGGTAATAAATGCAACAGAAATAACTAATTATTTCTTGGCCGGTCCAGTACCAATTGATCCCTTGATCCGTGGCCCGGGGGTTGGGGACCACTGTCATAATGGACTATAATCGACTTATGTACTGCTATGCTATGTGGTTAAGTTACAAAATTCACACTGTAATGCTGCAGTCACCTTATTGCTGTTATAAAGTATATATCGATCTCACGGTCTGAGAAGGCCATGTTGAAATGCAGTCGCCATACAACAAGTTTCGAAAGAAAGATTCCTTTCATATGCAAATAAAACACTTCAGTGTAAACTACTATAGGAGGAAAATGCAGAACCAATCACACCAACAAAGCCATTAATACAAAACAGGCTGTTTTGGAATGTTTTGAAATTGTAATCACTGTTTTTAAAGTTTTGTGTGTGTGTGTGTGTGTGTGTGTGTGTGTGTGTGTGTGTGTGTGTGTGTGTGCATGCTTGTATATATCCCTCATCAGGTCTTCTGGGTATGGTGGCTCACATGATGTACACACAGGTGTTTCAAATCACAGTCAGTTTGGGTCCAGAAGACTGGAGGCCACACACGTGGGACTATGGCTGGTCCTTCTGGTCAGTACTGCTGTTCTCACTCTGCAGATACTTCATTAGAATGCATGTGCAACAAACAGCTTGATGATGATGATGATGATGATGATCATGATGAAAAGTCTATATTTGACTCTACACTGTTACATGCAGCCAAATTGGACTTTTGACCATACAGACAACACATTTTTGGGATCTGTCAAGAGGTAGCATGGAAAATAAGAGAAAAAAGTAAGCTTAAGTCTCATAGCAGTGCAAATTGAAACTGACATTATCGCACAGGTGTGTGTTTTGTTTTTTTTTTACTATTTTTTTTACTTAATGCCTAGGGTCCAACCTCAAGATCTCACCCAGTGTTGGTTCATCAGAATTTCCTGGTTTATGTTCTGTGTATGATCGCTGTTGGATCAATTTCTTGTATATGCAATTAGGTAAAAGTTTTGTTACACTGTATATACAGAACATATTCATTTCTATATACAGCTCCAGAAAAAAATGTGAGACCAGCTGGATGCTGAAACACTACTAGAAGTTCCTCGAAGCTCATTACTGCCGTTTAGTTTAAGAGAGAAGGAGAGATTTGTTTTCTTTGAATTATTCAGGTTCTGTAAATGCTGCATCAATTCTCTTATTCTCTTATTCTGATGTTTGATCGTTTGATATGTTTATTTTCTTTAAAAAAGCTTCTTAAAAGCTGTTCAGTTCAGTACTAACAGCTGTATATATATATATATATATATTAATTTCTATATAGTATATTGCATCATAAACATCATTTTCTGCAGTATTTCTTGCTTATAGGAGGTATCAATTGATATAGTATTTCAGTACATATGTTATACAAAGTGTAATATTTCTCAGCTTATGTTCAAATAATGTGAGAATATAGTACTGCATGCAAGTTTCCACATGATAGACTCCCTCAGTTGAGTCAAACTGAGCGGTGGAAGGGCAGGTAATAGAAATACTCCTGAATTGTTTTGGGAATCCGAGAGCCTCAGCGGCGGCAGGGATTTCCCCGAGGGCGAATAGTGAGTTAATATCCTAGGAGTCTGTTCTTCTGCACCGTCAGGATGTCAGATAGTGGCAAATAGGTCAAATTAAACACCATCACCTTCTCTGGCAATACCTCCAGCATTAGAAATACCAGTCACGTCTGGGCGTAATGGTTTAAACATGAAAAACTCTTGAGCGAGTGGACTTTTTTGTGGAAACCTTACGTAACATGAAATAATAATATCTGGTTGATGAGAGGGACCTTTAACGAGATGCGTCTCCGTTTTTAACGAGGGCGCTTTTTGATGTCCCCCTGCTGTATTCTTTTTCATGCATACTCAAATACAGGACGAAATTTTGTAGCGCCTGCGTTCACACCGAAGGGTTTCCTATATAAAAGTGTTACGATTGTGCTCGTTTTTCTAGACATCACATTCCTAGTGGTTACGTTTGTGCTAGAACCTTGTTTCATATGATTGTAAATAGTCAGGGTTTGTTAGTCTGTTACTCTCCCAACCCAGCGGTGCTTTCCCAGTTCGTCCACTGCTTGTACCCGAAAGCTCATTTCCATTCTGTCTTACTGCCCCTGGCCTCCTGCTTTATTTGCAGCCGCATGCAACCTGCTGATTCGAAATCCAGGCTAATGAATTGTGCCAAAGGAGATTTGTGTGTGAAGGAGCGGCCGCAGGTGTGTGGGTGGCGGGCCCTGATTGGGAGAATGACACATTTGGTTGAAATGGACTCCTATCAATGAAGATCCACTCCCACTAATGTGCACCTTCCTCAATGACTGCCCCCCCAGATCACGGCACAAAAGAGGAACACAATCACCAAGGGCCAATTGAACATGACCCGTTCCCTCTCAGGGGCCTGATCTACTCGGGCTCTTCGCTGAAAATGCATTAGATAAAAACAGTCCTCTTGCAGGAGGGGCTTTTCAGACTCTTCATCTGGATTTTTCTGAAGCGAGTCTGTTTGGTGTCGAAGCTTGTAATGTAGGACGGCATTTTTTGTTGGGGATGTCCTACAGGATGCAACACGAAATGTTGGGAAGATTTACCTTTTACACATACAACTGAATCTCACTGTATTGACAATGCAACATTCTGATATCCAGTATTACACTTAAGACATTTTCCCTTAAAAAGCTGTTCACCACTGGACAGTAGTGATAGGCTGGTGTTAAAACAGTAATATTGCAATAAATAACTGTGATGATACTCTGATGGGGTATAGATTTAATACAAGGTACAACAAACAAACGCAAGAGGTAAAGTCCAAAAAACCTAGCAATGAAGTCCAAACCCAGTAAATCCAGTAATAAGTCAATGACGAGTCCACAAGGCAAAGGAGTAATTCAAAAGCCTGTAAAGGGTCAGAGATACAGGAGAAGGCGATACAAACATAAACGAGGGAAATGCTTGGTGACTAGTAGGGGTGGAGCCAAACACGAACACGTTATTCAGAATTACACAAATGTGTTAGGTGTTAGGACAAAAACTTAAAAAATATTTTATTCACGAATCACACCCCCCAACACCCAAACCCCCCACCATCCCCACAGCCACCCCCCACCCCGCCCCACCCACACACACACAGTCAAGTAGAAAAGGGGGTTCGGAGGGGGAGAAACCGAGTTTGCGCTGCATTATGAATTTTACACAAAAAAAAATACAAATACAAATAATTTTCCTTTTTCAACAATTACAAATACAGATACGAATAGCGGACGCTTTGCACACCCCTAGTATATAGGCAGGGATTAGTATTCTTCACACTGAAAGAACATCTCTTAGGTCTGTATAGACACCTTTAGTCCTAGTATCTTCTTGTTATTGGCTGTGTAGAACTCTGGGGCGTCTGGAGAGGATTCTCATGCCAACCCCGTCTCACAACCGAAGTCATCATGATATATTATCTGAGCAAACATGCTGCAATCATGCTTTAGGCCTTTAATCGTGCTGGGACAATGTTTACTACCCTGTATTTGAATGCACATTGATTAGCACAGTGATTGAGGGACATAAAATGTTTGTTCACCATCTTTGCCTCCAGTTGATGTGAAGTCGTGTTGTAAAATCGATCAGTGGTCTTGTTTGGCCTGATCCAAGCCATTTCTGTACATACTAGATCACAGTTAATGTCTCCTTAGTTGTCTTCTGTTGTAGTCTAAAAAAATGTGCAGTTAAACCAACTTAAAAAAAAAAAAACATCATGAGTTTCTATCCAAAAGTTCCGTTTACTCGGAAATATGTTTACATAATGTTGACATTAAAAAAAAAAGTTGATTTAACTGCAGATTTTTTACAGTGTATGAATGAATGCTTTTGTACAATGTTGTAAAAATATATCGTTCATTCCTTTTCATATTTGTTTGCAAAGAGGTTGAAATTCCGTGAGACGGGGGCCATCCCAAACTCGTGTAGCTCAGTTAGTGTTAGTGCCCGATTCCGGTCCAGGGCTAGACCTTACAATAACATTAATAACGATAATATTAATTGTAATTAACATTGCCAGAGTAAATAGTAGTTTTATGCATGGCAAAATGTTCAACTAACCATTTTCCAAACCTCGTTTCAAACAGAAGCCCATAAAAAGTATCAAGACTCTTTTTTGAGGTAGATGATCATTTGTGAGTCGGTTAGAAGAACACAGGTTTGGTTCCAGACTTACACTCTGTGCCTTCAGTCACTGTGTGGATTTATAAAATCCCAAAAGCTGCACACCTAATACAACCAAATGAATGAAAAAGATCTAACCCAGGAATTTGCTGGAGCTACAAATGATGCTGACTTCCATGAGGAAAGAGGTTTGGAAAGGAAGGCTTTTCTATACATTAGACCACTCTTTACTGTATTAATGTTATTTGTATTTATTGTAACAGTACAAACTTAACACTACTGCACAGCTGTGAACATTGATTCCCTTTCCTCATTTAAGTCACAGCTCAAAACTCACCTGTTCAAAATGGTCTACTCACTTTAAATACAGATTGTACCTGCTGTCAATCTTGTTCATTGTTTTGCTGTTTTGTAATTTATTGTTTGTATTGTTTTTATTGTCTGTTTCTTGGGTTGACCTTGGGTTTTTGAAAGGCGCCCTGAAATAATTTATATTTATAATTATTATTATTATTATTATTATTATTATTATTATTATTATTATTATTATTATTATTATTATTATTATTATT
>JBBMFX010000026.1:192937-205631 GCA_037832545.1 Rhabdalestes septentrionalis
CCTGTCTCTGCACTGACCATTCTCTTCACCTGCATGTGGGGAGTTGGAGGAAAACCCGGAGTGGATTTCCAGTGGTGCGTGTTCTTCTATCCATTAAGTGGAGTGGATTCTTTCACCAAAGATTCAAGATTCAAGTTTCCAAACACCCCCACCCCATAAAAGGACGAGATTTGCACACATGCAGTAACCCCGCCCCCATGTATCCCCCTCACATTATAAATGCTTCCGACGCCCCAGGAGCAGGCAATGTAACTACTAGGGTTGAAGCCGAACCCAAATACAATATTCGGAAAGGCACAAATAACGTGTTTTTATTTTTTTATTTAATATTTGCATTCCAGAGCTTCGAACTCTGACGGAGTTTGAGCACTGCATTATGAATTTTACTTGAATAGAAATAGAAATATGAATACTTTCCTCCTTTAACAAATACAAAAACAGATACGAATAGTGTCCGCTTTGCACACCTCTAGTAACTATATGGGCTGCGTGGCTTTTTCGCTAATTTTTTGGAAACCACCACCTTCTTTCCTCTGAGCCCAAAAACTGGGGGTTATTTTGGACATAGCGCCGTCTCCCTGTTTACAGACATGATGTGGCAACAATAAATGAAGACAGCCATGTTGTGGTGTGTGTGTATGTGATTGTGTGTGTGTGTGGAATGGAGTGGCTCTCTGGTGTAATCACACTCCAATCTGGAGAACAAACTCCCGCTCTGCTCTTTAAGTCGATAGCACTTCAGACGGGGGAACAGGAAGTCTCCTGCCGCTCTGTGGGGAGATAAAGACTCTGATAGGGGATCACCGCACTGCAGTCATTGTGCTACACCCAGATGGGCCTCCTGAAACTGATGGGTGCCGCCAGTTTCCATCTAGAGTCGAGTATGGAACAGGTCTCTGCGGTGACAGCTTCGGGAGCATAACAGTTATTACCACTATTTTTCAGGTCCTACCTCGGACTGGAAGGACACTGCAGACACTATTGACCCGTTCATTAGAGCGGACAGCTTTGATGAATGATTCATAAAATAGTAGGAAGAACAGGCTTTATCTTTATTGAAAACCTGCATTAGCGTGGTTTGAGGACGGGTTCGGTCAAAGCGGTTGATTCAGTTTAAGGGATGTTGGAAGGCAGAGGGAGCGGAAGTTCCAGACACATTTCATCTTTTATTTCTTACTGAAATATATCAAGTGCCGAGCTCATTTTATTAGGAATAATTGGAGTGTTGACATGCGGCGTCAAGCTTTTATTGATGTGTTTTGATCACAGCCACCATTTCTGGAAGCCTGTCTCGACCCTATTTGACCGGATGGCAGGGAAAATTGAAACAATAAGTCATCGATTGCTGATCATGTAAAAAAAACTTTGCCAGTTCCAAAGCTGGCTGATTCTGTGCATGCCCAGTGCTGGCATAAGCACTAAAGCAAGGCTTATTTTCTCTTTATTGGTTTATGTCTCATGATTCAGAGCACCAAAAGCAATTACTAAAGGGTCTTCTTCTTATCAGTATTGGAGTTTATTTTTGAGCTAAACATATCTTAACACAGCATTATGGTTATATAACAGAAACCCTTATTTAAAGAAGGATATCGTGATTGGGGACTAGGTGAAAACATCACAGAGGACTTGTGGCTATCTATTTGCACTAGACACAGTCTGAAGCACTGTAAAATCTTACATCGCACACATTGAACTAACATAAAACTATCAAAATCCTTCCCAAATATTAGCCCAATCTGCAGCAGACGTTGCGCCTCCCCTGCTCCTCGTGCTCTTATGTTTTAGGGGTGCCATTCACTACGAAACCTTTGGATTTCGATTTCTAAAGTTATTTCAGAATGTATGGGACAGGAAATTGATCCCTGCCCATTTATGGCCATCTTTGGTACTCCTTCAGACCATCTTAATTTATCAAAGACCCAATTCCGATGTTTTGCTCATATGTGACACCGATTGGATCTGGTCCATCACAGTGTAAACAGGAAAAAATGCAGCATTCAGATATTTTGAGATCGGATTCAGGCCTCATTCAGATGTGGAAATAAATCAGATATATATCAGATATGTGCCGAAGCGACTGTCATGTAAACAGGCAGAACGGATTTTCCGAGGCATTGCATTCTGTCCGTCAGTAACTGTGCGATAGCCTGCACCGGATAAAGCCACCAGGGGGCGACCCTGAGACGCGACTGCAGAGGGACGGCCTGCGATATGTCGTGTCGCTGTAAGAGAGGAATGCGTATAAACGTTGACATAGCAAATTGAAAGTTGGCTCAGTCTAAAATTTCGGACCGACTGCTCCTCGCTAAGATTCTCCCACCAATCCTGAGATCTCTTATGCACCCAGACCTTCCTCTGATTGGTCGAGGCCATAATAACTGAAGTAAATGTGCAGGCTGCAATAAACGCCCTTTTCCTTCTTCTCCGCCTGATGGTGTTATTTGGCGAATTTTTATATATATCGCAGAGCTAGTGTTAAGCATATTTCACGTTTGTCCATCTTGTGTGGTGTAACAACACCCCCCTTTGCTCTAGCAAGTGTAAACACGTGAATCGGATATGGGTCACAATTGAAAAAACGTGTAAACGGAGGGTCAGAAAAATCGGATATAGGCAACCAATCAGAATTGAGCATCAAGACCTGCACTGTAAATGAGGCCAAGGACCCAGACAGAATATATCGCTTTTCTGACCATTTTTGTGAGATGTTTAATCCTATTCAAGTGGAAAGACCCCCATCCTCTAACTTTTACACACTGGATTAAAGATGGACTGTTTTTCCTTAAACTAGAATAAATAAAACTCTTTATGGGGCCACATCAACATATTTTTTTACCTATGGCATTTATTAATCATTTTAAAGATAAAATCCAGCTATCCCATGACTGAAATGTCCCCACTGCTATAATATCCCTGTATACTCGGTGCCTAATTTAGTTTTGCTCTGTCTTGTATTGCCTTTGTTTTGGGGTGGGTTGTTCTCGATTTTGTGTTTTTATGTTTGCTGCGTATTGCATTGTGTTTATTTATTGTGTAATATGTCACTGGCCATTCCAGGTTATTGTGAGAAAACACCTCAATGAAAATATATTAACAAAATATTAAATAACAAAAAAAAGATGGATGTCATGGATTTGATTACGCTAAATTTAATTTAATATGAAATGGTCGGTTGTAGAGGGTCGTGTCAATACAGTGGTGGTGAATGGAACCAGACATCACAATGTCTACAACACAAACATGGCCGTTTCATTCACTGCTCCAAAAAAAATCGACGAGTTTAATATTCAGGAGACAAAATGCGTGGTAAAAATTTTGCTCACTTTTGGTGCTACCTCGCCCTGCAGTTATCACTCGGCCACTAATGGTCAAGTGGATGGAAAAATACGTATTGGATCAAAACGACTGTGAAACAATGCCCCAGATGTTGTTCGGTGGGTTCTAAGCCTTTCATGTAATTACTTTCTGTGAAGGAGCCTTCAGACGCCTGGTTCCCATCGCCATCACTGCATTTCAGCCTCAAACCCCTCCGAGTGACTCTTGTTTCCACCTGAATGATTTAATTATGCACATATTTAAGGGAAATGAACACAGTGTGTGTAAGGTAGCTGCGTTTTGCTTTGTGCATGGCCGGTGACAGTCGGCGCTACGATAGCAGCCATTTGTGCTTTTTTTGTGTCTGCCATTAAAAGTAGACTCGGGCTCGTGGAACACACAATACTTCTCATTACCACTGGCGTTTGAAATGGGATTTCAGGAAGGGAAGTCTGTTCACTTAACCTCGGCGAAATTATGAACACTTTACTGGAAAGACGTCGGGGAGATAAATCGGTCCTTGGGAAATGGCAAGCAATTAAAAGTATATTAGCTGTTCAAGGCCAAAAATAATTAAAGCTCTCCGACCATTGTGTTTTAGAAAATAGCTGCAGGCAGCAATCATAAGAGGCGCACCCAGTCAAAAGTCGCAGCATACATTAAGCGCTCCGCCATAACCCCGGTTACAGCGGGAGCCAAAACCTGCTGCCTTCAAAGCGCCCCTTTGATTTCATGCCTTACGTTTTCCCAAGTTATGGCTTCTTCTATTTTCCCCCTGGTGGGACTAATGTGAGTGTTTCGTATTACTGGTTTAAGAAAAAAAAAAAGAAAAACTGATTGGATCTGCATATTTAATCGCATGCAGGAAATTCTATCACAGGTCCAGAACAAATGGAAAATGAACGAATATTCCCTCGTCGACTCGTTAACGCTTCATAAGGATATGCATCCAGAAAGCTTCAAACCTTTCAGTGCATTGCAGGCTACCCCCCCCCCACACACACACACACCCACCCACCCCCTCACGGGGATGCACGGCTCACAATGAAAAGAAAGTGTGATATGGGAGGAGAGGGAAGTAATAGGAAAGTGAAGGCAAAGGATGCCAATATTTTGTGTTAAAAACAAATTATTATTATTTTTTTTATGTTTGATGTACATTACGAGCAGGAAAGGTTCCACGTAGTGCTCACAAAGGAGTCTTTGTCACAAAAAAACAGTGCCACCCATGTTTCAGTGGATATCAAACTGGTCCTCAGAGGGTCCAACTCACAAAACTGAGCAAAAAATTGGAAAATCTGGTGGTTGTCAAATGCTACTTGGAACCATTTTATAAACACCTGATTTTGAGCGGTTCAGCACTGCCTACTTCCAGTGAAGTGATCTGGGGTGTTCCTGCATTCTGTTCTTGGATGTAAGGAAGCATTACACTGCAGCTCTCCATCCAAAGAAGTGTTTAGATTTTAGACTGGATAGCTTTTTAAGCAAGGCTCAATTCAGGGAAGCCCATCAGAACAAACGCTCATACATGGGCACTAACGGCCAAGTCAAGTAATCAAGTTAAATAGGTGTTTATTATTTCAATCAAATACACAGTACACAGTGAAATGAAGCATCATCCCTCCAGGACCAGAGTGCAACACAAAGAGCAAAAACAGAACAGCAGAAGATATACAAGCACAAGATAGGACTTTAGAGAAAGTGCAAATACACTCACAAGAACAACAATGCAATAATTTACATTAGCAGACAATATACAGTGCAGTAATAAGGGCAGTAACATCCCTAGTTCAGAGTGTAAAATGCATTATAACAGATATGTTTCCTAGCAGCACTCATTGAGTGAGATAAAACATCTGCAAAGATAAATGATTGTGCAAGTAGCAGAAACAGGATTTGGAACAAATGCACAGTATATAAATAAATACACTGCATTTACAGTGGCAGTTGGGGAGTAGGATTAATTCTTAGAAAGCTGGTTTAATTTTTAAAGGGGACGTATTATGCAAAATTTTATTTGGTTCTAACAGGTCTATGGGTTACAAAACATGTTCAAGCTGTTCTTAGCACAAAATCACTCTCACATAAAGAGATCTCACCAGGTTTATTCTTTCAAAACGAGCCGTTTAGATGGAGGCCCCAGTGTGACATCCCACCGAGCCAATTTGCATAGAACTGCCCCTCATCTGTCGAGACCCTACTAGATTAGATGAAGATCCTCCTTTTTGGCTGCTTGTTTTATGAGCACACATATGCCGCCGGGCATTATAGCTACAGGCAAAGGCAAGTCACTCGTGAAGTGTTGCGTTGTTGGCTGTAAAGAACATAAAGCTGGTGAGATTCCTTTATGTGCAAAGAACTTCATGAACATGTTTTGTAACATAATATGTGCCGTTAACGGATACAAATGGTTAAAATTGGTCTTCTAAGTATGAACACCGCCTACATAAAAGCATACAAATGCAATGAGCGGAAAAGTTAAATAGAGAGTGGATCTGTAGAGGTTGCCGTGGGTGGTCCTGAGGTGGCAGGAGCCCGGGTTTAACCGGCACTGCCCGCTGTAGGCCTGCGCCCTCCCCACCGTTTCAGCCGCTGTCTGGAGTCCGTCTCGCTGTTGGACAAATCTCAGCGGGCTGGATGTGCTCAGAGGCGCTTCTTTCCACTTCAACAGGATTTGTGTGGCGGAGACGAGTGCTCGGCAAGCACCACAGAAACATTATACCGCCCCCCTGGGAGGTGGGATAGATCGGGGCTTTATCTGCTTTCTGATCGCGCCCTTGCCGAGTGGTCCGCTATTTCGCCCAAGCTGCACATTTCAGAGTGAAAATGACATTGATATTTGTAAATATCAATAGAGAAAATGAGGGTGTCTGGGATGGAAAGTTTTTTTTTTCCTTGTTTCATTGATGTGGTGTTTCTTGCAGCGAGAGAAAATGTTGCTTATTTGTGGGCTGTGCTTGAACGAGGAGGAGGAAATGCAAGGGGATTTGATAAACAGGCACTTGCTTACCTGCTGGGTTTGCAGCACAAGACACTGACACGTGAATACAGTGGACATAACACAGTGGATTCACGCATTACATTCTAACTGTAATGTTCTGACTCATGTAAATACTGATTTAAAATAAGTTCATTGCTATAAACTGATAGCAATAGAACATCATTACCAGTTATGAAATTCTTGGACTCCTCAAGTGTGCACAATAAAAAAAACCTAAAAAAACAAATAGAATTGAATTAAAGGAGTAAAATACTGAAGGTATTCTTGCCATAAAAATAAATAATTCGGTGCTTAATTGACATTGTGTAAAGTTTTTCAAGTATTTCCGAAATGTTTGTAGTTTAAAAGAGTGAAGCGTCTAAATACATTTAAAGTGACTGTAGAATTAAAGTGAGTGAAGGAGGAGCAGCATTCAAGGGGGAGTGTTTAGAATCGCATGGTCATTATCGCATAGCTTGCATAAACCAATGGTAAAGATAAAAACTACATCCTAGAAATTTTCCAAGTGCACCAGTCCTTTTTTAAGAATAAAAAAAATATTAAGAGTATTTTTAAAAAAATTTTTAATCAACATTCTTTGTATATATATGCATTTTTTCAGACAAATACTTCAGGAAAAATTTGAATATTTTCATATATTTGTATATTCATGTATTTGTTTATGATTTTTAAAAATATATATATGATTATTGCCACGCTGTACCTGGATAGTAGACCTTTCTAAAAGTACATTCCCATTATGCTGAATGACATTTGTGAGTAGCTGTTAACTGACCATCTGTCTGCTAATATGAACTGACCAAAGAATCTTGATCATATCTTCACAACATCACATTTGATAAACCCTGAATTACTGTCAATAGATAAACCATACAAACTGCCCGCTGCTCATACAAACAGCTCCTTGTATTAATGATGATTGTAATTAGAGGATTTTACACTGAGTTAAACAAGTCCATCATCTTAACAAAGCATGTCTGGTGTTGTTCTAAGCGGAGATAGGGAGTGAGAGGTTGAGACGCCTTTTAAATGATGTTTACTGGTACGGATTCTAAATAAAGTAACTATTGGAGATCATTCCAGACAGAGATGTTCAGAAGTCACTTCTTGCAAGTCGAGTCTTGGGTAGAGTCTCGTTATTAGATCCATGTCTCAGATTCAGCGTGGCCTCAAATAACAAGCCTTTCATTACAGAAGAGCCTTTAATCTGACAGAACTGAGGCACTGCCTGCCGTAAATATGACACGAGTGATGGCGCTCTCATCAGGAGGTTATGAGTTCTAATCCTCGGAGGTACTGCAGCAATCCGTGTCTGGGAGACCAAAAGAGCCCGAATGGCTTTTCTCACTCTGGGTGTAGGGATGTCACGATTAACCAGTTTTGCGATTAACCGCGATTTAAAATGTCACGATTAATTACTGGGAAAGGCTCCTCAGCACCGTGTTTCTGTCGGTGCTGTTAAAAGCGTTGATCCCGACGGGGCTATCAGCAGACTGGCAGGACTCGCCTGGACAGAACATTCAGACAGCGATGCCTCACTCCACCGTACTAAACACTGGCGGAGGAAAACAATATAACTCACTTTATTTCCACTGAAGCCGTGTGGGAGTTTTTTGGGCAACAATACAGAGGCACATATTCAAGACGATGGGTCTTCTGTGTGTTTTTTTAAAGCCAGTAGTAAATAAAAGGTAAAAACTTCTAAAGACTGTGATTGTCGAGCTACACCGTGAGAAATTAATACATGCAAAATAATCGTGATATCGGTGAAACCGTGATTATTTCCAAGACGATAATCGTGATGTCCCTGTGACAGAATAGTTCTACAGTCTTCTCCAAACATGTTAAGCTATCTGATGTCTGATGATGACCTTCACCCTCCCGGTGTTGGTGGTGTTGTGTGGAGTCTTAGCTGGTGGGTGGGATCGGAGATGACTAAATTGAGTTGTTTTTTTTTTTGTCCTTCAGACTGAGGGTTTATAATGAAAAGCTCCTTATTTGAAGCGGTATTGAACCCACAGCTGTGAGCTGTGAGGAGAAGGGCCTTACAGTAATTACCGCTGTTTACCGTGCCTGATTCTGCCTCCAGGCCGCGCTTCTGACGACTCGGGGGAGCTTTTCCCATAACGAGCCGGGGTCACTCTGTGGTAATGCCCACATTTTTGTCACTCTCCCTTTAAAAAGAAAAAAGAAATGACCTGGTGTGTTGGTGAGGTACTCAGTATTCGGTTCACTTAAGAGAAAATAAAGAGTATTTGCATTGCGGCGTTGTCCTCGGCTGCTGTGAGAATCATGTGAATTCAGTAAAACACCCAGGAGGAAATGCCCTCAAACCCCAACCCCAATTACAGACGTCCTTTTCTTCCCATTATATAAAAAAAATGGCCATGACCGAGTTCTAAAATGAAAGGGGATAAATAAATAAAATAAATAAAAAAACAGCTAATACTTTCACTGAGGAATTTTCTTTCATTCTGAAAAGTAGGGGAATGTGCTACGTTTAAAAAAACGAATGACATTTCTCTATTTTCCTTTGGCAAAGACTCACATGTAAGGTTATTTTCATTCACTGCTTAAAGATATTCATTCGTATTTGTACATCTTAAAGCTTGAGCTGGGTGGAGCTACAAGAGAGTTTTTTTTTAATTCCAAGTAGTTAAGAATGAACATGTTAAGTCATTCCATTGTATTTTGAGAGACGTGAGTAGTATTCTGTATCTCTTCCCTACTTCCCCTACTATCTATTGTATTTATATATTCACCAAATATCCATCAATCGGACATAACATTAAAACCACCCGCCGAACACCTCTGACGGTGTGGGTTATCTGCACCAAGACTTGATCGGATTGAGATTTGGGGAATGAGAGGTAAACTTGGTCTGCAACAATGTTTTGATAGGTGGTCTGTGTCAAAGTAACATCCACACCCAAAGTTTCCCAGCAGAACGTTGCCCAGAGCATCACAAACTGGCATCACCAGCCTACCTTCCTCCCATAGTGCATCCTGGTGGCACCTCTACCCCAGATAATCAGTTCCCAAGCATCCAGCCATTCACAAATTGTAAAAGAAATGTGATTCATCAGACCATGTCATCCCCTTCTATTGCTCTATGGTTCAGTTACGATTCCCAGGTGACCATTTGTAGGAGCTATTGAACAGTGAACAGTGATCTACATTGACTCTCTGTCATTACCTACTCAACCCCATAAACAAAAGTAGTGTGATTTCTCCCAACTTTCTATCATAGCCAGCCTTTATTTTTCAATATCACAGTGTCTCTTCTGATCCCTGTCCATCACCAAGAGCTCCTACGATGGACCCATGAGCATCAGAAGCAATGGAAGAAGATAACGTAGTCAATAAATCACATTTCTTTTAAATCAAGTGGATGTCCGGATGCGTGGGCATCTATTTTTTGGGGGAAGAAATTGTACCAGAATGGCCTAACCTTCTCTCCGCACATGCAGCAGTGATCCTTGCATGCTTACAGCTCAGGTGATCCTTCCTTCCTTCTTAAGATACCATAACAGAGTCCCCCACAATACCTGCTGTACTGGAAATGCTGTAAACCCAGTCACCAGCAGAATTTGGTCCTTGTCAAAGTCTCTTAGGCCTCGTTTACACTGCAGGTTTTGAGGCTCAATTCTGATTGGTTGCCCTTTATCTGATTTTTCGGACCCATATCCGATTCACTTGTTTACACTTGCTAGAGCAAAGGGGGGGTTGTTACACCACACAGTAGCCGAGACGCACAAACATGAAATATGTTTAATGCTAGCCCTGCGATGTCTGCAAAATTCACCAAATAGCAGCATGAGGCGGAGAAGAAGGAAAAGGGCGATTACTGCAGCCTGCACATTTACTTCAGATATTACGGCCCGACCAATCAGAGGAAGGTCTGGGTGCGTGAGAGATCTCAGGATTGGTGGTAGAATATTGGGGCGGGCTTTAGCGAGCAGCAGTGGGTCTGAAATGTAGACCGAGCCAACTTTCGATATCCTGTGTCAACGTTCGTCCACATTCCTCTCTCACAACGACACAACATTTCACCGGCCGTCGCTCTGCACAGGTGGGGCAAATTAGGTCAGGTCTGGCCCGGTGGTCTTTATAATCTGGCCCACCGAAGATCTGTGCCTCATCCGGGTCTCGGGACATGAAGACTCAGGCGGGGTTGAGCACGCAGTATACGTTTCTCAAACTAGGTTCGCATATGCGCTCTGAGCACCACACACACCAGCGGGCGAAACACTCACAGCGACAGGAAGTTCGGCTCTTTTTCAGAGAGACGCTCTTCTGGCATGATGCGAAAGAAGAGCCAGTTCTCTCCGCTCCACATGGCTCTCAGTTCATTATCACCTGTAGAACCAGATTTTACACTAACCCGGAGAATATGAACGCTCTGTGTGCTGATGAAGCCTTAGATTGTTTTACAGTTGACTTTTAAAGTAGCTTATGGATTTAATATGTTTATTGTTGTCTGTTTTGTTTCTTATTTTGATGTGTGTGATTGACAGTTCAGGCTCACACTGAGAGCTTCCTGCCATGTCGGTCTTTAACTAGTCTGAATCTAAATCTAAAAAATTACTTTTATAGGATTATTTTCCCCTTCTACAGCACAGTTAATACATTTACATAATTATTTTCTGAATATTCTTATACTTCAGTAGCAGCTTATCAATATATAAACTTTACTGCTTTTTACAGGGAGAAAATTAATATTGAGCAGAATTCAGTTCAGGTTATCGTCGGTTCGGCCCTCCAGCACAGATCATATTTTTCATGTGGCATGTAGGAATTAATTGCCCAGCCCTGCCTATGTAGATGCACCTCGGGTTGCTCTCTGGTGGCACTTTCCTCCTCCATGTTTCTTGTGTTTGTTATTGTTTGACGTTTGCGCACTTCCACACATACTTTCCACACGACGTCATTAAACCGTGATGAAGTACTAAATTGTTACAGTTAATGACGTACAGAAAAAATGCCTAGGAAAATCCAGTCTGTCTATTTACATGACAGTCGCATCGGCACATATCTGATTAATATCTGATTTATTTCCACATCTGAACGAGGCCTGAAACCGATCTCAAAATATCAGAATGCATGCGTTTTTTGTCATGGAACCAATCCGATCTGTGTCACTTATGAGGAAAACATAATTGGGTAACATTCCCTCCGCCTGGTGGGAGACACGGAGAGAGGAGGACGCCGTGCAGGAGCCCTCGTTCTTCCGGAGAAAAGGCAAGCATGGGAGCTGCCCTGGGAGAGGCTCCAAAGGGAGTCGGAGGATGAATGCCTTCCGGAGGATCTGCACCTCTCTCCACCCACAAGAAGACGGAGGAGACGCAGAGCGAAAGGGGCTTCCCCATTCTTCGCCCCGACCACTGCCAACAAACAACACGGCGTGGTCGACGCGCTGCGGATAGCAGAGCCTGCGCCACAGCTGAAAAAGCACGAGGTCACCCCAGAGCCGGAGCGGTGGGTGCAAAAGCGCGCCCCGTCACAGTGGGAGGTCAAGCCCGCATCGCACCCGCGGGAGCACGAGCCCGCTCCACCGCGACGGAGATCTTGGAGCGTCTCCAGTCTCACAGGGACGAAAGGCCAGACATCATGGCGAAGCTGGAGCTCTGCATCCAGGGGGCTCGGGAGAGCCTGGCATGTCTTCAGCCACAAGGGGCCCCTGCCGTGTTATCGCCTGTTCCAGTGACCCCAGGTACAGGTTCGGTCAGTTATGTTTCAGTCCCTGTCCCTGTTTCTGTCCCTGTCCCAGTTAATCCAGCCCCCATCTCTGTTAGTCCAGTCCTGGGTAGTCCAGTCTCGGGTAGTCCAGTCCCGGTCAGTCCAGTCCCTGTCAGTCCAGTCCCTGTCAGTCCAGTCCCTGTCAGCCCTGTCCCTGTCAGCTCTAGGCAGGTAGACCCCGTTCAGGTCCTTGAGGTCCCGGTCTGTGCGGCCCCAGTCAGGTCGGCTCCCGTTAGCGAGGCTCCTGTCCGCGAGCATGCGGACGGTGTAGCCCAGGATGGTGTAGCCCAAGATGGTGTAGCGCAGGATGGTGTAGCCCAGGACGGGAGGGCCCTAGACTGTGGGACTCCAGATTTTGGAGTTCCAGACTGGAGGGTGTCTGTCCATTCCATCCTTGTAGCCTCGGGTCAGAACCAGAAATGTGGCCCCGTCGTGTCTGTGTCCCCGGCTGTGGCCTGGTTGGTGGGGTATTTAGGAGGCCTAGCAGGGGTCCCTGTCAGCCCGGCTCCAGCGCATCCTGCTCCAGCACGCCCTGCTCCAGCGCGCCCTGCTCCAGCGCGCCCTGCTCCAGCACGACCTGCTCCAGTGCGCCCTGCTCCAGCACGTCCTGCTCCAGCGCGTCCTGCTCTAGCGCGCCCC
>JBBMFX010000026.1:256195-268516 GCA_037832545.1 Rhabdalestes septentrionalis
GACAGGTCCCTATATTCAGACAGGTCCCTACAGTCAGACAGGTCCCTACAGTCAGACAGGTCTTTATATTCAGGCAGGTCCCTACATTCAGGCATGTCGCTATATTCAGACAGGTCTATATATTCAGGCAGGTCCCTACATTCAGACAGGTCCCTATATTCAGACAGGTCCCTACAGTCAGACAGGTCTATATATTTAGGCATGTTCCTACATTAAGGCAGGTCCCTTTATTCAGACAGGTTCTTATATTCAGGCAGGTCCCTATATTCAGATAGGTCCCTATTTTCAGACTGGTCCCTATATTCCGACATGTCCCCACATTCAGACAGGTCTATATATTCAGGCATGTTCCTCCATTAAGGCAGGTCCCTTTATTCAGACAGGTCTTTAGATACAGGTCGGTCCCTATATTCAGATAGGTCCCTATTTTCAGACTGGTCCCAATTTTCAGACTGGTCCCTATATTCAGGCAGGTCCCTACATTCAGGCAGGTCCCTACATTCAGGCAGGTCCCCATATTCAGACAGGTTCTTATATTCAGACAGGTCCCCATATTCAGGCAGGTCCCTTTGGCGCACACCACAGTTAGCACTGTGAAGAATATGTCAGTTTCTAATACATTCATTTCTTCTCTACAGTCAAGGAACATGGTTGAGCTCATATTCCCATTGACCTTAGAATGTGACCGCATTAATTTTTTTCCTGTTGATTCTATAGTGCACAAAAGCCAAGGCTGAGATTATGGCCTCCTCTACCCTCAATAATGCAAATGGCAAAAAGGCCTGAATGTCTGGTGTCAGCACAGTTTAACTCCCCTCACCGCAGAAATCCAGCAGCATTATAATGGCTCCCGGTAGTTCAGCATTTTATGCGAGTATTTTACTCCTGCCTGTCACCCTGATGTAGGGGTCTTCATAAATGTTTCATGCCGTACATGAATCAGTCAAACGTTGGGGCCCGGCATATTTTTTAGGGTTGAGCTTTCTTTTATTTGGGGTAGGGGGGTGGGGGGACAGGGGGGTAGACACCGTCCATCAGTGTCCATTATGGCTCGTCAGTCATATCCTGTTTTGCACTTTTTACGGCAAGGCGGTGGGTTCAGGTTACCCAAAATGCCGCACCCTCTCTTTTTGTTTTTTCTTTTTGTTTTCGTTTATATTCTTTTTTTAGTTGTTTTCACGGCTTCAGTTTTGTTTTGTCCCCCCCCACGCCAAAATGCAGCGGCGGAATTTCAGGTCAGGTGTAAAAAAAAATATGAATATATTTAGGAGCTGGCGCGGTGAAACAGATACCGATTTTATGTCTTTGAGCAACACAAAGGCGAGAAGCGGAAGGTCAGGGAAACGTAACTCGAGGCTATGACACAAGTATTAAAGGTTTTATGGTATTTCTCTCGATCGCCCGCTCGATTTCCATGACTGCTAGCTCTTTAGCCGCGAGCGGATCCGAAAGGTCAAGCTAACAAGCGTGAAATGCAATGTCTGATTCCACCAGGCCTGGTGATGAAAGCGGGGACACCTCTGAACCTGAACCCGGTGCCGGACAAATGGCGCTGGCTGATGGATAAAATCGAATGAAATGTTCCTGGCAGCTCTGGGCGTCTGTCCCAGACGGCAGCTCCGTGTAGCGCTACTGTTTCTCCGCACCGCTGGGTCCCGCGCTCTCCTCGCCCACACGGTTAGAGCGTTTGCACCCGTAACCCCGGGGCGGTGCTGTAATTGGCAGCTGTCCACTGTGTCACCGCGTCCAGCAGCTGGTAACGGACCCGCTGGTGGACACTGCCATTTTCGCACTGAAGGTGAAGCCTTCAGACACGTCCAGCATCGAGGTTCCGGAGCTCTCAGGCCCTCAACCAAACCCCTTAATTTTACTCCTTAAAATTACCTTCATTTTTACCTTCATTTCCACGAAATGAAGGGAAATGAAGGGGTAAAGTGCACAGATTAAGGGATTTTTCCTTCACTTTTTCAAATTTGCCCCTTATATAACCGAACGTGCTGAAAAAAAACCCTTATATTTAGGATTAAGGGGTTTCACACTACCTTAAATCCACTTTTAATGTAAAATTAAGGGATCGGTCTATAAATTATTGGCAACTTAATTCAACATAAGGTGTTTTGCATATTTTCAGGGGTAGATTAAGGTAGAGTTAAGCACTTTAATTTTTGTTTTATTCCTCCCCGGACCTCATGGTGAATTTATAGATTCTCTATCGATGAATTACATTAAACAGTAGTGAAGAATTCAGTGTAAGTAAGAGCTTCAGAACTGAAGTAAACCATCAAACAGACGGAAAGCAAAAGAAAAGTGAGCGCTGACGGTCATCGTGTCATATTTAGACAAGTGCGGAATACTGTATTTTTATGTTTTTTGGCACCCTGGGTTAAAATACATTTTTGTTGATTTTATAAATAATTTTTTTTTTCAACAGGTTTAATAATCGTCATCATATTTATAAAAATATTAATAAATGAATAAAAAAAAACAAAACAAGCAAACAATACAATAGGCAAATAAGTAGAAAAGAGCCGTATTTATGTTCATGTCCTGAGGATCACATGAATAAGTAATAAGCATTTTTTTTGCATTTGATTGCATATATTTACTGCTAACATATTTGTAGTTCTATGTTTAAAAAAAAAAGCAAAAGAACAATAAGTATCACACACCACACGCAACACTAATGAGCGTGAAGGACCATCATGCTTTAATACTGAATTATGTATTGTTGTTTAGTAAGTGTTATTCAAATGCATATCACACTCTACACACACACACACACACACACACACACACACACATACACACACTACATGCTACACTAATGACCATGAAGAACCGTTCTGCATTACTACTAAGCGCCATATTGCAGTAATCACATTTCTTGCTGCATATTATCATGCGGCACTTCTGGCATTTTCAGTGGGAAATGACCGAGGCTCCAAATTCAGCCTCTTGAAACGCACCACGCGTCTCCACCATCGTAATTACATCGGAAACTCTGAATATTCTCCCTTTTAGGATTTTCCCACAGCGACGCGTCTGGATTTTAATCTACCGGGTTATTTTGTCGTCTATTTTCAAGCCGTGTAACAAAACAGTGCTGCTGCCGCCACCGTCACCTGCACCAGCGTCGTCACCATCCTCTCATATATAACAAAAACCATAAAGGTTCCTCCAGTTCCACACACTCATCACCAGTTACACACTCATTTCCTGGGAAAAATTTACATAGCGCCAGAGTGCACAGCAGTCAGCTGAACTGTCAGAGCTGCCACAAGATCTCATGTCGTCACTCCGTCACTGTCAGGGCAGGCAGCTTTTTTTCCTCCTGGATAGACACCTCTCCATAATGTGCCGGGGGACTCTCTCTCTCTCTCTCTCTCTCTCTCTCTCTCTCTCTCTCTCTCTCACTCTTTATCTCTCTCTCTATATTTCTCTCTCTCTCTTTCTCTCTCTATTTCTCTCTCTCTCTCTCTTTCTCTCTCACTTTCTATTTCTCTCTCACTTTCTATTTCTCTCTCTCTATTTCTGTCTCTCTGTCTGTCTGTCTCTGTCTCTCTATTTCTCTCGCTCTCTCTCTATTTTTCTCACTTTTTATTTCTCTCTCTCTCTGTCTGTCTCTCTCTATTTCTCGCTCTCTCCCTTTCTCTCTATCTGTGTCTCTCTTTCTCCCTCTCTATTTCTCTTTATATCTCTCTCTCTATTTCTCTCTCTCTCTATATTTCTCTCTCACTTTCCATTTCACTCTCACTTTCTATTTCTCCCTCTCTCTCTCTTTCTCTCTCTCTTTCTCTCACTCTCTCTCTCTCTCTCTGTCTGTCTGTCTGTCTCTCTCTCTCTCTCTCTCTCTCTCTGTCTCTCTATCTCATTCTCACCCTATCTCTCTCTTTGTGTCTCTCTTTCTCCCTCTTTCTTTCTTTATCTATATCTCTGTCTCTTTCTCTCTCTCTCTCCCTCTCTCTCTCTCTTTCTCTCTCTCTCACTCTGTCTCTCTCTCTCTCTCTCTCTTTACATAATGGATGTTGCTCCGTTGGATTGCTAGTTTCAATTACTCCTCTGCAGTGCCAGGCATATTCCCGAACGGCTGCAGCCAAAGTCTGACCCGCCGGCCAATATTGCACCACTTCGGCTGCGACATGTTTTGACCCGGTGCTGTTTTTTTGATAGCCTGTCAGTCTGAGGCTTCAAATTGGCTGAGTGTTAGCAAGGCTAAGACTTTCTAGAAACTCTGTCCAGTTGTCCGGACAAAACCTGGTTTATTGGCCCTCAATATCTTTCTTAATATTTTCACAGCTAACCCAGCTACTAAGAAACTGCAACAGAGGTGTGGAAGCAGAAACAAATAATTGCAATATTAGATTATATTAGCTTTACTCATCAGTCGTTTGGAAGACAATACAGTATGCAAATCACAATGGATAATATCACGCAAAAGTCCTTAAAAAAGGGAATTATATCTAAAACCTGTATAATACACTGTCTCTCCATTCTGTACCTGTGTGTGTGTGTGTGTGTGACTACAGTATTCTTATATTTACTTTAGTGCTATCAAGCGATTAAAATTTTTCATCTAATTAATTACATGGTGTGGCGATTAATTTATCTAATTAATTGCATTTAATCGCAGACACATACACACACTTTTTTACCATTTATTATTTAAGACAGGTCTATAACTTAGGCTACAATGGTCATGACATTTTTATCACTGACTGAACCAAACCTATGAATTAGGTTACAGTATATGACAGTTGTGAGTTTTGATAAACTACGTCTCTCAGCTCTCTCTCACACACTCTGGCCACAGCGCCGAGACTCCGCCCCTCTGGAGGTCTGGATGGAGAAAGCTAATGCAGCTACTTCCATCTCAGTTTCCCCTCTCCTGCTGCCTCTAGCTCGACCAACAGCTCTCCTACAGACAGTACGACCAGGTTCAACACTTCCACACAATTTCCCGATGGGCAAAGTGTTGAAATAAATGTGTTTGTGCTTTGTGTTCACTCTCTCCTCGCACGGCCGTGCAGCTGCGCTCCAGGGTTGAACCGGGAGACCGAGCGTCTTTTCCAAAAGGCAAATATTCCCCTTCAGAGTCAGAATCGGCAAAAAACATTCACAAGATATTATTTATTTGCCATTTTGGCGTTTTTTTCCTCCAAATCTCACTGAACTGAACTCCGCTTTCTGGCTGCTCATGCAGCAGTGGTCTGGGACTCGGATCTCTTGCTGTTATTCGAAACTTTGAAGGAGAAGATGACGTAATACATTATCTGCGTAAAAAATATTAACACGTAATTTTTCCTGTGATTAATTAATCTAATTAACGCGTTAAATTATATGTATATATAATTTATAACACTTCTCATGAGCATTTTTTGAAAAAAATAAATTACTTAATAACAATCTTCATACAAATAATCACAAAAATAAATCAAATCAAATAATTTATTTACAATTATTTTAGACACTTAAGAACATTATATAGATTATACACAAAAATACATTGGGGAAAATTGTGACGCATCACAGTGCCCATTTATTAAATGTACAGCTAAACACTATGCTAATTGTGGCCGTTAATTTTAAGCTACAATTATGCCAAGATGTCACAAATAAAACAATGCATGGGAATGCTTTTGTGTGTTAGTTGCAGTGCAATTTGCAACATGCTATTGTAAACAGGCTAATGTGCGATTCAATATGAACCCTCCCCCCCGGGATTTACGCCTATGGATAAAGGATCAAACTTAAACATGATAGACATGTTAGTTTTGTAGGTAGCCATACATTTACATAAAGTAATGTCCTATATTTTCAATTTTGTAATTAAAAAAAGATGTAAATTCATTGCATTTTTAAACTTTAAGTAACACGGAAATTAAGTGGACAAGGGGATCTGTTAACTTCTCTAGGGTAGCTAAGAGAGCATGAGTGGTACCCAGGCTAGGAAGCCATCTGACTGGTGAATGTGATGCACAAAGCAGATATGTGCCTTTAACACTAATGGGTTCCTTAAGAAGTCTGACTATTGAAAGTCTCAATCTTTGCCCAAATCTTGTTCCGAAGATGAATAGTAAGATGAGGATGGTCAATGGTGATGCTGCTCCAAACAAAAGAGTGATGATGATATCCCAAATGACCACTGAAGTCCGCAGTGGCTTGAAGATTTTGTCCAGCTGTCCTCTTGATTAAAAATATTTAGGTTGTGATGGTGACCGCACAGATGCACATAATGAACTTTTCGGTCCCACAGTTATTTCCGCTGTTCATGTTTGTTCATGAGAACTGTTTTGCGTTCCTATTGAGGTTTCCATGGACAAGTATATCCTCTGATGTTAAGAACATCAAATTCTTTGTGTCTTCATGAAGTTCTGCTGCTCGGAGGCTCTAATCCAAAAGGAAATCTTCACTGGGTTCCTGCATGGAGGACAGTGAGACTGAAAGGCACAAAGGAAATGATGATATAAGCATGTTTAAATGAAATTTCATTGTTTTGTTTCACAAATCTAAAACTAGGCTCAGGTAAACAACAAAAAACAAAACTTGCTGAATGTCATTTAAACAGTCCAAGAGTCCAAGAGATGATTCTACCCCAGATCCTCATCGGTGGGCCACAAGAATATGGCAGACCAATTGGCAGTTGCAGAGAAATCTGATTTATTTTAAGGCAGGAATAGTTCTGTTTTAGATCTGGGATTTTTCTCAAGCCAGAATAAGTATCCTCATGATCTTCAGTTAAGAAATGATTACCTCTAGGATGGGGGCACACAAAGAGGGCCACATGTCCTGCACACCATCCTCTATTCCTAATGAAATACAAAAATATTAAATAATATTACGTATTAAATGTTACAAATGTAGTTCAACAAATAAAGTAAATTCAGGTAGCTTTGCAGTTGAGGTCTGCTGATGAGAAATTATAAACCAATATTCGCTTAAATACCGCTTCCTTTCCATTCATACTGAGGACGAGGCTTCGGTGAACCGCACAAGGAGTCAAGTTGGAGGAGTCGACTCGTCTCTCTCGGTAAACCACTCCATTCAAAGCCAAAAAACGCTGCGCTCAGCTGCCTGAAGCCACAAAACACAATAAAAACTATTACACAGAGACTCCAGTGCAGTTTTATCACAACTCAGCCAGCTTATACACACTTTTAAGCCCAGTGTCATAACTTGCATGTACTCACACTGAATCAGTTCAGTAAACAAAGGGTCCATCCATGCTTGTATGTTCGGAAACTTGTGGGAGGGCTCTTTGAAACCCTTAGACCCTCAGCTATTGGTTAAAGAAAAGAACTTGACGTGACAATCCTCCTATTACAGCGAAAAACGTATGTTTCTGGGCGGGAACTGTATACGGGAAAGAGTTGGAAGGGGTGTGTCTGTGTTCAAATCACCCTCCTCACACCACGACGCGGGTTCGTGGACGTGAATGTCGCGATTTCGGTTTTGTATCATATTTCGTTACAGCCCTATATTTTAATCATGTTTATTTAAAGGGGGGTGTACCTTGACTGATGGGATTGTGAGAGAAAGCGAGAGAGAGACACACAGTACATAGTAAAAATGAAACAATGTTCCTCCAGGACCACGGTGCAACACAAGAGCAGAACAGAACATGACAGAACAGAAACAGAACACAAGTGCAAACAGGCTCAAGCACAAGAGAAACAATACAACTTAACAAGACAAGACAACGTTCAGTGCAAATTGAATGGCTTCATTCAGGGTAAATACAGTATTGACCAGTAATATATTCAAGCAGCAGAGATGTGCAAAGGATGCAAAAAAGAGTTTAAATGTGCAAAAATGCAGGGTATCAATAAATATGTGCAATGTGGACAGCAATAAATTTTTACAGAATATGTAGATTATCTAGATAAAAGTGTATAAAGAAAAGTGTCTGAGGTGGTAGGGTGAGGGAGGGAAGTGGGTGATTGGTGGTGTATGTATATGCGTTTTTGTGATTCAGTTCAGGTTGAGGAGTCTGATGGCCTGTTTCCCATTCTGGTAGTGGAGGCCCATATGCTACGGAACCTTTTTCCAGATGGGAGGAGGGAAAAGAGTGTGTGTGAGGGGTGAGTGGGGTCGTCCACAATGCTGGTGGCTTTGCGGATGCAGTGTGTGGTGTAAATGTCTGTGACAGAGGGAAGAGAGACTACAATGATCTTGCGATCTGAAACATTGCAATTCCCGTACCAGGCTGTGATGCAGCTGCAGAGAGCATTCTCTATGGTCCATCTATAGAACATGGTGAGGATCGGGGGTGGAAGGTGTGCTCTCCTCAGTCTCCGCAGGATGTAGAGCCGCTGCTGAGCTTTCTTGGTGATGGAGCTGGTGTTGAGGGTCCACGTGAGGTTCTCCGCGATGTGAACACCAAGGATCTCCACCGAGGAGCCGTCGATGTTCAGTGCGGAGTGATCACGTTGTGCCCTCCTGAAGTCAACAACCATCTCTTTAGTTTTCTGCACGTTCAGGGACAGGATGTTGGCTCTGTACCAGTCCGTCAGCCGTTTCACCTCCTCTCTGTATGCTGCCTCATCTTTCCCGCTGATCAAACCCACCACAGTGTCATCAGCGAACTTGATGATGTGGTTCGAGCTGTGCATTGCTGTGCAGTCGTGGGTCAGCAGCGTGAAGAGCAGAGGGCTGAGCACACAGCCCTGGGGGGCCCCGGTGTTCAGTGTGGTGGTTCTGGAGATATTGTTCCTGATCCTGACTGACTGAGGTCTCCCAGTCAGGAAGTCCAGGACCCAGTTGCAGAGGGAGTTATTTAGGCCTGGCCGTCTCAGCTTCCCAATAAGTTGCTGAGGAATGATGGTGTTGAATGCTGAACTGAAGTCTATGAACAGCATTCTGACATAGGTGTACTTTTTGTCTAGGTGAGTGAGGGCCAGGTGAAGGATGCTGTTGATGGCATCATCTGTAGAACGGTTGGGACGGTATGCAAACTGTAGGGGGTCCAGTTAAGGAGGCAGTTGTGACTTGATGTGCCTCATGACGAGTCTCTCGAAGCACTTCATAATGACGGGTGTGACTGCGACAGGACAATAATCATTGAGGCAGGACACTGATGATTTCTTTGGCACGGGGACGATGGTGGTGGTTTTGAGGCATGTTGGGATGACAGTGGTGCTCAGAGAGATGTTGAAGATGTTTGTGAGAATATCTGCCAGCTGTTCTGCACATCCTCTGAGCACACACCCAGGAATGTTGTCAGGTCCAGCAGCTTTCCATGGGTTGACTCTGAGCAGAATTTTACACACATCGGCAACAGTCAGACAGAGCGCCTTGTCATTGGGAGGTGGGTTGGTCTTCCTCACTGCCGTGTTGTTATGGGCTTCAAACCGTAAGTAGAAATTGTTCAGCGCGTCTGGGAGGGAGGCCTCACTATCACAGGCAGATAGAGATGCCTTGTAGTTGGTGATGGCCTGAATGCCCTGCAACATGCGTTGTACATCCCCAGTGTCTATGAAGTGACTGTGGACTTTCTGGGCGTGGGTGCACTTCGCTGTTCAGATGGCCTTGGACAGGATGGCCCTTGCTGTTCTTAGGGCATACTGATCACCTGATTTGAAGGAGGTGTCTCTGGTTCTCAGCAGCGTGCGCACTTCAGCAGTCATCCACGGCTTGTGGTTGGGGCGTGTGGTGATCTTCTTGGAGACTGTGACGTCGTCGATGCACTTACTGCCAGTGACCGATGCCGTGTTCTCCTCGAGGTCTGTAGAGCCGCTGAAGGTTGCAGCATCTTTGAACATGTCCCAGTCAGTGTGCTCAAAACAGTCCTGGAGAGCAGAGATGGCTCCTGGGGGCCAGATCTTTGTCTGTTTCTGGACGGGTTTGGCACGTCTGATGAGCAGTCTGTAGGCTGGGATGCAGATCATGGACATGTGATCAGAAAAAACGAGTTGGGAGCGGGGCTCAGTGCGGAACGCGCCAGGGATGTTCGTGTAAACACAGCGTGTTTTTCCCCCTCGTCGGAAAGTCCACATGCTAATAGAAGTTGGGGAGCACTGATTTGAGGTTTGCGTGGTTCATATACCCAGCGATTATGAACAGTCCGTCAGGATATGAGGTTTGGAGCTGGCTGATAGCTCCATACAGTTCTGGCAGTGCGTTGTTTGTGTTTGCACTCGGTGGGATGTACACCATGATTATGAGCACGGTGGTGAATTCCCTCGGTAAATAAAACGGTCTACATTTCACAGACATAAGCTCCAGCAGTCGTGAGCAGTAGCTCGAGATCAGTACAGCGTTCACACACCAGACCGTGTTGATGTAAACACAAAGCCCCCCTCCTCTTGCTTTGTGGCTGAGATTAGCATCACAGTCACTACGGAACATTAGCATATTGTTAATAACCGTAGCCGTGTCCGGAACGCTGTCGTTTAGCCATGTATCTGTACACACATAAGCACAACAGTCTCTGAACTCAGGCTGGGTAGTTTGCTGGAGTCGGATGTGGTACAGTTTATTGTCCAGGGAATGAACGTTGGCGGGAAAGTCTGATGGTATTGCTGGCCGGTTAGCATTAGCCTTTACCCTGGCATGGACTCCCCCACGCTTGCCCCACTTCCGCTTTCTACCGCACCGCTTGTGATGTCGCTTCCTCCGGCCAGCGGTATCAGGCAGCTCGGTGATCTGAGGGCTCGGCCTGCGTAGCAAGTTGAGATCTCGGAGTAGCAGCAGTACCTCATCTCTGAGGTAAGTTGCATGCTCTTCTCGTAACTGGTGCAGGGTCTGATGGTCATAAACATGTGTACCAGCTGTTTGGATGCCCATGTTTGGCAGGTTTTGGTCTGAACGTTTGAAAATAAACACATTTTTGCACCCAAGTGTTGTATAGTATGGTATAATACTTTATGGCTCAGTAGAGTATAGTATGATGTAGTATAACGTAGAATACAAAAGTATAGCATAGCATAGTTTAGTATGGTAGTATATGTTATAATAGAGTATCGTAATAGTATAGTAATAATATAGTGGTGGCCTGCTGCTGTTTAAAATCCGGGAGGTGGTCTTCTTGGTTGGGAGGACAAGGTGAACAAAGCTGGTGTCTCAAGAATGTGAGAAGCATTGGCGTCATGAGGCCGGAACCGACCATCCTCATCCATCGAAACTCCTTTGAATGTTACAGCCACCTTGGTTCTCTGCAGGTAAAATATAGATATGATAAATACATTGAAAGTGTAATAAACTCTAAAAATGTGTACCTCTAAAAAGGCTGGAAAAAGTACTAACCTGGAGAACATCCTGGACCGAAGAGTCAGAGAACTCGGTGCGCAGGCAGATCTTGGCCTCGCTGAAGGATGATCCCATGTGCTGAATGGGGGGAGGACATGGTGATGAAAATGCAATCAGAATAGAACCAGCTGTTTCTAAAATCTTTGAAATCCTAGGGAGAGTTTTACCTTGATGTGTTCCACAGCAGTGGCACGGGCGAAGTACTGGGGCGGCAGCTGTACATGCAATGAGAGAGTGGTTTAAAAACAAAATACAGGTCATCAATTTATGACTTGCCAATTGAGATCAGGATTTTTAAATCACTTTTACAAACTCGTGTGTTTTCATTGGCCTAGGTTTTATTCTGCCATTGATATTTCTAAATGTATGTGCTTTGTGTTTCTTTTCCCTTGTCCTTGGCTGTAATTGTGTACGCCGATCTTCTGATGATGTCTAAGTGTAAAGCACTTTGGTCAGTCTTGCGGCTGTGGTAAATGTGCTATATAAATAAAGGAAACTTGAAACTTGAAACTTGAATTTACACTGAACTCACACCCTTGGTCTAGGGACTTAGACTTACCTCTGGCGAGAGCACGTTATAGAATTTATTGGTGAGCTGCCACCAGTGCTCGCTCTCCAGTCTGTTGTAGGTGGCCCTGTGCTGGAGCCTCACGTCCACCATCTGCAGGAATCATGTGGGAAAAGTTAATGAACTTTACTGTTAAAGTAGACAAGATCAATCCACAACGGTGTACAATCAAAACACAAACTGATAGAAACCTTTCTGTCATCAGACAACCACTTCTGGTACGAGGATGCATACTCCTTCCTGGTGCGGTCCACCTCTCTGCAGTGCTGCTGCAGGTATAAATGAAAATAAGAATAATGTTTCAGGGAGGCTTAGGAAAACAACAAGGACAAAAAATGGCTAAATGTCATTTAAAAAATGAGCCCAGGAGCTGATTCTTACCCAGATCCTCATCAGTGGTCCACAAAACGATGGCAGACCAGTAGGCAGCTGCAAGATATGGAAATATGATACATTTTAGGGCAGGAATGTTTCTTAGATCTGGGATTTCTCAAGCTACAATAAGTATC
>JBBMFX010000026.1:268616-279909 GCA_037832545.1 Rhabdalestes septentrionalis
TTGGATGAATTATAAAATAAACACTTATTGGAAAAGTTTACTGTCCACAGGTAATATTGCAGTACAGTCAGTCAGCACAGGGATATTCTCCACTCAGGTCCATTTATAACCAAGCCAGACTAGTGTTAACACAAAGAAATCTGTAAATGAATCAATATCGAATCGGATCGAGAATTGAATCGGATCATTACCTTGTGAATCGGAGGCGGATTGATTCAGGAAATCAGCAACAATACCCAGCCCTAGTAGAAAGTGTGTGTGTGTATTTGTGGGGCGCACTGAACCCATGACTTTGGGGTCATCAGATTCACGGGCATGTGTTTTACCATCTAGGTTACTATCATCCAGCTGTAGGTATTTAAAAAAGTGAATATGAGAATGGGGTTTTTTTTCATTGCAAATATCCTTCGCATTTTTTTTTTGCTTTTGTCTGTGGCAATTTAGAAATTTTCCTGCATTTTAGTACTCAATTATTGAGAAAAATGTAATTAGCTAATTTAGTAAAATTAAACATTAACCTGAATTCAGCTACATTTCCGGATGAAATTTTACTGTATATGTTTTTGGTGCTTTCAATAGAACCATGTATCATCTGCTGCCCTGTGATACATCTATGGCAGAAACAGTCCAGCATTCTTTAAAGCTGCAAATACGAAAGTGCATACCAAAGAAAACACACATGCCTGACTTACAGTCCAATGTGTACAGGGGGAACATCAGCATTTACATTCTAGCACTGCAGGAGTTCAGTGTAAACTGTACAGTACAGATACGGGTTCAATTTTAAAGGGTCATGTATTAAAAATGGAATTACTTAGGGTTTACGTTATAAAAATAGAGTTTTTTAGAAATTAGCAATACTCGCCTGCTCTTGGAACATAACACCTATGAATTTGGGGGGTAGACTGTAGTACAGTAAATTGTGATATTATGATATTGCTCAAACTCATTGCCTGTTAATTTTTAAGCTATAAAGTCACTTCATAAAAGTGAGCTTGTTTAAAGCTCGTGTGACTTAAGCTTTTTCTGAAGTGACTATCTGACTGATTCAAGGCAGTTTGCATGATTTTTTATTTAAACTTGACTGTGTACAAAACAGTAGCACCCTGTCAGCACCTCGAAGGGAATTCTCATGTGAATGAAAGTTTACGAAATGTTTCGAAGCAAAATAACATCTTTTGGGCCAAAACCTGGCAGCGGTTCGAGTTTGGACGTCTCGTTTGTTGAAGGACTTTGACTGGAAACACAGTCACATGGTTGCTACAGCATTGAGCGGATTTCCAGTGGTGTGTGTTCTTCTAACCATTAAGTGGAGTGGATTCTTTTACCAAAGGTTTCAGATTTAACAGGGTTTCCAAACACCCCCACCCCCACATAAGAACGAGATTTACCACTAACCTGGAGGATGATCTGGGCACACTGCTGTCACAGCACAAAGGAGGGGCGAATAAAGTGCGAGAATATTCAGGGTTTCCAGTTTAAGAGTGTGGAGAAGCATGCCCGGCTTCTAAAAGCCTGTTGTATTTCCAGTTGCAGCTCAGGGGGTAACTGAATACTTATCATGAAACCAAACCTTCTATCTCCAAATGGATAATATTCAGTATAGCTTATGCATGACGATGCTTTTTAAATATAATTTTCACATAATACAAAAAACCTCAAGTTCTTCCTTAGCATTTCCAACTAATCCTTTATGACACCTGTTTTAAGAGCGATTGCATCATGATTGAATCTTTCTGCAATTTTCGGCAATCATTGAAAACACTGATGACTGTTGTAATAATGACGTAAAAAATTATTTGATGAACGTCCTCGCCGCTTCAGCTGGTGTCTCGGTCCCAAATTACGTAAATACTTAGAATCTTCCTTTATTTTGATGGACCGGTGCAGACATATTCGTTGATGCTCATCTCGTCTAACTCGTCTAAATATGCATTAAACTTTCAAACTCATCCTAATCCTCACGGGAGGTCCTGCAACAAATAAGGCATATGAACCCAAACCACTGCCTAGTTTTGGCCTGAAAGATTGTTATTTTGGTTTGAAACATTCTCTCAAGCTTTCGCTCCTGTGCCCACACTCTTCAAGGTGCTGGAGGAGGAGGAGCGTTACTGTTTTGTTCCTGAGTAGAAAAGCCTTCCTCCTGCTCGGCTGGAGACGTTTTCCTCCCCGGCTGAGGGACCCACTTAGCAGTTGAGACATGCACTGTGTCTGTACTTCACCTTTCAAGTCTTTGAAAGTCACCTCAGATGTCAGGTGCGTTCGCTATAGAGAAATGTAAAAGAGACAGGTAGGCTTTGTTTGAAGGCGGCGGATGAGAATGGGCCATGGCTGCCTCATCGCACGCTTGATCAAGGCACTCCAAGCCGCGCGTGATGATTGCGGCGCACGCCTATTTGGCGACTCCCAGGTGCTGTTCCACCGGGCCGTCCTTCACTGTCTGACGGGCTGAAAAAAATGAAAACATCCCAGGTCACGCGACTACACAGATTTTGCAAATGCCGAGTACATTATTCATCGGCGAGGACTTCTGGCGCCAAGTCTGGGCCGCGAGACAAATGTAGCCAACCAGGCGAAAACCACGCATCGTGGCCCTTAACATGCTATCGATTCAATATCTCGGGACCGGCAAGTAACATGACGGTTTTAAGCTCACAGATGCTGCGCTGGAATCGATTTTCAACCTCCTGACATGATCCAGTCGTATCGGCTGAAATGCCATTAAGGCGCTACACAAGCCGCGGTTCAATGCTGGTTAATGACGCCGCCGTTTTGGGGACATTGCATTAAAGTTGTGGAACAGATGCAGCATCTCCTTCACACTCGTCCTGCTGGCATCAACTTTCTGTTGTTTTGCTTTTTTTGCGTGGGGGAGGTTGTCCAGCTTATGCTGGGGAAAAGAAATGAGGCGAGATTACCTTGATCCTGACCAAGATGGATCGTCAAATATTTATTAATTTATCGTTTTCACGGGAGGACCCTGAGCCTTTGAGTTTTGTCAGCTCCGAACCTCGACGCTGATCAGACGGACGCACTAACCGGGGCAGAGTCTTCATCCCTCCCAGATGAAACGGGTCCAATCCCCAAAGTGCCTATCTCCTGTTCGGATTAAGCCTGCCTAAGACACGCCGATAACCCTGTCAGAGAACAAAGGCAGGACCGGTAACCATCAGCCTCGATGAAATCTAAGACGTGGATGGTACTTTTCAAAGACAGACAACATTTCTCTGCATGCGGGAGGATAAAGCAGTCAAGGGAACTTCCAAGAGGCCTTCACTAATGATCGGCACATGGTTAAAACTAGTCTTCCCGAAAGGGGTTTTTCGAAAAGAGCCACACAGAAGAACCACTACTGGTTAAATAACATTCCAATCGATGGTACTTAACACTAGAACCACATAATACAAATATTTCCATTGGTTAAGAACCTTTGTATTGTATATTAGGAGCTTTTTTAAAGGTTCTTCACATCAACACATCTCATTTACACCTATAAACTCATGTAAACTCATTGACTTGAATCGGTCAAATGAAGCCACTTCATTAAATTCAGCTGTTTTAAGCTTGAATCACTTGAACTTTAAGCAAGCTTACATTTATGAAGTGACATTACACTAAATAACCAATCAAGATAAAATATGACTGGGGTTTATGGTGGTGACTGGCTCTGTAATTTCCTCCAAGATTGGACTTACAGTGTGTAGGTGGAGGTAGCTCAGTGGGTAGGACACTTGCCTCTGGACTATGTGGTCCTGGGTTCGAATCCTACCCCCAGCACCACCACTGGGTCCTTAACCCCAAGTTACTCCAGGGAGACTGCCCCTGTAGTTAGGGAATAGAAGTCGCTTTGGATAAAATGCGTCTGCTAAATGTAGGGTGGGCGGAAACTATGAAATTTCTCCCGCATTTAAAGATCTTGTGTTTTTTGCTTCTAAAACCTAAAATAAAAGAAATTTGGGCATTTTTGTTCTTTGTGGGCTTTTTGCATCTAATTTGGTGTACAGTATTATACAAAACTCCCCTCAATCTGTAATTACTGAAAAATCACATTTTGACATTACACCAGGTTAGATTATGGAGTACAGTGAAGTTTAACATTTGTTGTAGACTTTTTTAAAATGTATTATGCACTTGCAGTTTTTTTAAGGTATGGTTCAGAATCAGGTGCTCAGATAATGGATGGATGGACGAATATACTGAGACCTGGGGCTTGGTTCATTGCTTACTTAAACTCTAGAAAGCAAGCAGCACGGGTATGACATGCCCCCCTCTGGTTAAATGGCGACAACACCCATGGAGTTCCAAGGGTTAATCTTAAGGTTCTTTATTCAACAACTCTACAACTCCTGTAAAACTGAGCTATAACCGTGGAAGATATAAGAATTTGAAATTAATTAATTAATGAATTAATTTGTGTTGCTATTAACTGCTCTGTACGATTTCTGCCCTGACAAAGCAAACTTCCCACTTGTGGGGCTAAGGAAGGTTAATCTTGTCTTATCTTAAGTTAAAGGGTGAACCCACTCCTCAGAGTTTAATGGGGCACTGGTTATTATGTCTATTTTTCAAAAACAGCGAATGAATGTCAGATATCAGCATAGCTCTGTTCGGTTCCTTCGTACAGAGAGGGAGCGCCCCGTTAATGCTGCTTGTCCATCAATCAAAAATTAAAGGCCAGCTCTCGGAACACAATTCACCGATGCCCTCATTATATGAACGCATTCCTTATATAACTAAAGGCGGACGCAGTATACAGCACACGTTCACTCGGAAGGGGGAGTGTGAGCGTTTGGTCGAAAGTTTCTCCTGGGAAGTTTGAACTTCTCCTCTCTAGCAGGGTTGCTGGTCTGCTTTAAAGAAGTTAAACTACTTATACAAATGTATTCTTGTAATTTCTGCATTGAATGCAGTAATATGGTGACTATTACATATACGGCCTCATTAATACTGCATGACGCCCTGTAGCGGGGTGGAAATATCTCCGGGAATCTGCATTTGTGACAATATTTGTTCCACGAGATTAATAATATTGCCTTAGCTGTTTTTTTTTTCTTTCTTTCTTTCTTTCTTTCTTTTCTGAATTTCTGTGGCGTAATAAGATTGTGGCGTGAGAAGTGCCGACTTAAGCATAGCGCGTGGCGACGCTCCCCAAATGATGAATGATGCATCCAAATAGATACAAATGGAATGTGTGTCTTTCTTGGAATCTTAATCCCCACCACATACACACACACTCATGTTTCCTAGGCAGATCTCTGTTACATGTTTTTTTAATGACCCACAGACGGATATTGGAACGTTTCTAATTGGATTCTGCTATATTGCGGCTGAGGGTTTATTGATTCCATTCCGGTAAAAATCCGGCAGACGATACGAAATGAGCTGTTTTCACACTTTTTCTATAAAACAAACTACAACCAGAAGGAAGACTCAGCAGCTGCTTGGCTCCGGTGCTGTTGTTTGCGAGATTTTCCGGCACGGTTCAGGTAGAATGATGTTTTATTCTTGTTTCCCCCCCCCCCCCGGTTAACGCATTGAGGAATCATATAATTCGGCACATAATCATTCATCCTGCGCTTAAGTAGAATTCCAGTGGAATTATGCAGAGCATCTTTGATGTCTGACACTGTAATATATTTGTCTGTCATTTCTCCCGTTTCCCGTTGTTGAGTTGATGAATGTGCAGCGCCGCAGTAAGTCCCTCACGTGCTTTTTCCCCTACGATGCGGCGGAGAGGCGCTTGCTCCTGGCGGCCCCGGCGTTCCGGCCTTCCCCACTCCGGCTCCTGCTCGTGCGGAAGCTGGCCTCCTACCTGCGGCTGCACTCTCGCTCTTAATAACCTCCGCCATCCATCTGTCTCTGTCTGCAACCATCCCTACCTGCTCCTCTCTGGAGCCCCGCATCCTCCGCGCTTCAAATAAACATAATATCCCTCTGAAACCCATTAGATCAGCCTCCGTTGCTTTATTTAGATTTGTATTAATTAACGGCGGCTCCAGCGGGCGTGCGGGATAACCTGCTTCTCTCCGCCTGGCGTGATTGCTTTGCGTGGCGGTGTCACTTCCCAAAAAGCTCCTGCAACAAACAGAACCCTGGAAATAAATAGTACTAATGGAGGGAATGAAACAGACGCTCGTTCCCAGCGAAGTGGGGGCTTTAAGCAGAGCTGCTAAACTGCGGGAGAGTTGCAATCTAATTATGCCCAACAGCATGTATTCTAAAGGACAGGTAGCTCTTTTTTCATTAACTGAGCCGCGACAGCAAATACATCATGTTGCCCGGATGCAGGGGGAATGGCTGACTAACAGGGTGGGGAGGCACCTGAGAGGCGGAACTGGAGGGTGATGAATTGTACGATCTGGCGCGTCACGTGACGACACTGCGCACATGTAAATTGGATCACAGCGTGACCGCAAATCCAACAGACGCTCGTTCATGTGCATTCGAGAAGAGGATTCAAATCCCTGTCCAAGAGATCGGTCTATTGACCTTTTAGTCTGGAAAAAGCCATGTGTACGCAAGACAGCCTCAGGGTTTATGAGGGTTATGAGAACCTACATAGGAAGGGCAGAAAGGTCTCGAATGATTTAGACTTCAACATCCATAATGCAGTTTTCAGATACAGAACAACAAAACAGTTCATGATTTGCGCCCACTTATACCAAAAGCTTAGACAACGGCACCCACCGATCTACTATAACAATATTTTGAACTACAACGAGCTTTCAAAAGTTTCTTTATTAATTCTAATACTCAAATGCTACTGATTTAATAGGTTTTTTTTAAGTGCAACTATGTTTCCCCTCATGGTTAAACAAAAAATGTGAGTAATAGTGGTTTAAAAAATAGTTTTAACTATTCAAGTCCAGTATAAATTAAATGTCGTATAATGTTAAGTCTTAGTTTGAACATGGGTCCATTTGATGAAATGATGCAGAGTGGACCAAAATGATGGCCCCCAGAAAACGTGATCCCTACAAATCAGATCCCTGAGTGGGACGAGTTTGAAGTGCCCTCTCAAACTGCAGTTTCTTAAATCACGTTTTCAGAGAGCGATCACTTTGATCCACACTGGATCTCTATTCATTTCCAGGCAGATTGCGTTTGAAAAAGATCGACCAGTTTCATCAGTCCATTAATGCTAAAGTGGGACGGACTTGTTGTGGCACTCAAACATGCTGTAGAAAATACAACCCACTAGGAACTCGCTCATTCTGGGGTCCTTTTATTTTCTAGATGTGAAAGTTTATTCCTGTGGGGACATTTTATTAGACCCCAGGGTTAAACTGATTCATGTTCAAACTAAGATTGAACATTATTCAACATTTAATTTATACTGGACTTGAATAATTTTTAAAACATTATTACTCCCAATTTTTGTTTTAACATGAGGGGAAACATAGTTACATTTTACAAAACGATTAAATCAGTAGCATTTGAGTATTAGAATTAATAAAGAAACTTTTGAAAGCTCGTTGTAGTTCAATATATTGTTCATAGTGGATTGGTGGGTGCCGTTATCTAAGCTTTTGGTATAAGTGGGCGCAAATCAAGAACTGTTTTGGTGTTCTGTATCTGAAAACTGCATTATGGATGTTGAAGTCTAAATCATTCGAGACCTTTCTGCTCTTCCTATGTAGGGTCTCTAGTACCATAAACCCTGAGGCTGTCTTGCGTACACATGACTTTTTCCAGACTAAAAGGTCAATAGACCGATCTCGCGGATGTTTCAGGCCCCTGCAGTTCAAGCCGAACTCCACAAGAGGTGCAGTGACCTTGAGACAGATGTTTCATAGCTGTAGTCCTGTAAGTGCTGAACTATACGGTGACTCCTGTAGTGCTGGTTTAGGATCCTGCTGTGGTTCCTTCTGCCCTGTGGAGCTCCTGACCTGTTCCTTGATTGTCTAAATGTGTCTTACACTCCCATTTAACTTCAACTCCACCCAGCAAAATGTCCGAACTGAAGTCCATCTTGTGTCTTATAGCCTTCCCCTTTGTCCACGTTTTCCCATGGTTCCCACGACATTTACTGTTCATTTCCAATGCAGGAAATCAACTAAGACAACTAATTCTTTTACCATAAATAAAAGAAGTCCCAGGCAAATAAATGTAAAAGTTACAAAAAGTGTTAAATTATCGACCAAACACGTGTAAACGATTTGTTTTTTTCCTTGGGTGGGGTCGGGTATATCCATGCAGAGATTTGCGGGTTGATTTGGATCTCCTGACGGGTCGGTTTGGATCTCCTGATGGGTCGGTTTGGATCTCCTGATTGGTCGGTTTGGGGCGGGTGTTAAAAATGCCGACACTACTACAGGTGATGCTGAACTAAGATCCGTTTGGAGCTGAAAGAACCAGCTCTTCTTTGGGAGCCGAGCCAGAAGAGCCGAACTTCCCATCACTAGTAAAGTAACGAGTGAAGCTGTTGTCATAGTAACTGGAACAGCAGCGCCCCCTGTCTACAGACACTGTCCAGAATTACGTCCAGAAAAACCTCCTGAATTTACCAGACTGGTCACGGGTTCGGACAGAACCAGCACTCGGTCCGGATCCGGAACCAGGTCCGCCGTTTGGTGATGACTGATCTAAGGGAACATGTCCTTGTGAGGCTAGGTTTCCTCAGTGTCTCTTTTTCGAGAGTCTTTGTCTCTCACAGCGTGTATTCCTCACTGTCTCAATGGAGTTTGGATATTTGAGACTGTCAGGTCTTGGGCTGCTTTTTTTACTTTGGGGTTTGGGGGACTTTTATTTTGATATTAGGTATTTGTTTTGTCTTTGTTAACTTGTCAGCTGTCTTGGGTTTTAGTTAAGTGATTGGGGTGTCTGATTGGTTTGTGTCTAAGTGTGCTTTTGTATTGAACTCACTGACTGCCACTGACATCTATAAATGTCAATTTAAACACAGCCGTTCACTGCCATTGATGTCTATAGACGTCAATTATGTTTTTCAACAGGGCGGGCTGTGGGAGGGTCTGGGGCAGCTTGTCAGTAAATTTCAGGCTTGCACACATAGAATACACCTACAGAACTGAGCCTGTAGGGGGCAGTAGGGCTAATTTGGAAGGTGTGTGTAGAAAACTGTAGGAGAATGACGGTAGTGATAAACTGATTGGCTCTGTCGCCAAACAGAAGGCAATCTGAGAAATTTACCAGTGCTCCCTAGAACAGAGTGTGTGTGGGAGTGGCAGTAGTGTAAGTCGGGTCCTGATGGTGGGAAATGAAGGAGATAAACCTGGGCAAAGGGGAGAGGAGAGTTCACCACCAGTTTCATCACAACCCAGTAGTTCAGCAGGTCAGATCGGGTCAGATGGATTTAGCGAACCTGACCCGGATTCTATATTTGTGAAAAAATTGTTATTTTTTGTCTAAAGCCCTTTCTCAGTGTTTTTACTGTTTTATAAAAGGAAGCAACTTTTTTATGTTTGAGGTGTCACTAAAGGAAAACAATAGACACTCTTCTGCTTGAAATGTCTCTTTCACTAAAAGCTTGTTTTCTCCCTTTTTTTGGTGAAAACACCCTCTCTTCTACTGCTGATTTCTAAAGAATGGAAAATAGTAGAAATAACTTTTTATTTGACAAAAGAAGAGAGTCTACTCTTTCTTTTGGGAGGTTCGGGGTTTATATCGTCATAAAATGCAAAATTCTGTGGCTCTTCAAAAATCAGTCAAAATGCCACAAAACCCCTGGCCGTGAGGGGCGCTCTGATCTGAAATCGGCTGGCAGACAGTGAGTTAAGTTCTTTGTGTTCAGGTTGAGTTTTCTGGTCAACCCTCACTATATCCTTCATGTTCCTGCTCCTCATGTCTCGTTCCTGCAGTGATATTTTGAGCCTCTTTTGGGTTGATTATCATCCGTATAATGTCTGTGTGCTTTTATATTAAAAATCCATCTTGGAATCTGCTTACGCCTCCTGCACCACCGGATGTGAGTCTTGGTTCCTTGCAGGGTTTTTTGGTCCTGCTTCTAATATGTTGAGTGTGTTGGTCAGCGCTCCGTCCTCATGCTCTTCCGGAGTTGTAAGTTTTGAGACTTGGTTCCTGACTGTGTTTGTTTCTTCAGGCTCTTCCGGAGATTTTAATGACTCTCTTGGCAATGCTCATTAAGGAGCTACACCCACTTTTCTGGAAAGCGGCTTTGAAACAATGGCTGTTACTAATAAGCGGCATGCAAATGAGATTGAACCGAATAGAATTAAATGTGGTGTCTGAAACGCAGTGGCTAAGCAAATTAGCGGATCTTTGATCAAGTTGTTTTGCTTTTTGATGCTAATTTAGCTTTTTCTGCTGCTGCTGCTGCTGCTGGGACTGGACGGTTTTAGAACTGTGGTGTTGGCGTCGTTGTTGTAACTGGGAAAGGTGGCTGAGTGACGGGCAATCTCTGATATTATGGACCGGCTCCTGCGATTTAGTAACAGGTGCTACAGGGGTTTCAAAGTCTTTGCAAACTAAATTCTGTTTGGTGCAGTGCTACTTCTCTTTTATTTTTAGACCATCCCACCCCCACTCCAGTCAATATCTCTATTGCATCTACCACTGCTCTGGAGAGAGAAAGAGAGGGGGGGACAGATATAGACAGAGAGAGAGACAGACAGAGAGAGAAAGAGAAAGAGAGAGAGAAAGAAATAGAGAGAGAGGGAGAGAGAGAAAGAAAGAGAGAGAGGGGGGAGAGAGAGACAGATATAGTCAGATAGAGAGACACAGACAGAGAGAGAGAGAAAAAGAGAGAAAGAGGAAGAGAGAGGGAGAGAAAGAAAGAGAGAGAAGGTGAGAGAGAGAGACAGAAATAGAGAGAGAGGGAAAGAAAGAGAAAGTGAAAGAGGGAGAGAGAGAGAGACAGAGAGAGAGAGACAAATAGAGAGTGGGAAAGAGAGAAAAAGCGAGAGAGGGAGAGACAGACAGAGAGAGAGAGAGAGAGAAAGAGAGAGAAAAAAAGAGACAGAGAGAGAGAGGAAGAGAGGGGGAGAGAGAGAGACAGATAGAGAGACACAGACAGAGAGAGAGAGAAAGAGAGAGAGAGAAAGAAATAGAGAGAGCAGGAGAGGGAAAGAAAGAGAGAGAGGTTGAGAGAGATAGAGAGGAAGAAATAAAGAGAGGAGAGAGAGAGAAAGAAAGAGAGAGAGAAAGTGAAAGAGGGAGAGAGAGAGAGACAAATAGAGAGTGAGAAAGAGAGAAAAAGCGAGAGAGGGAGAGACAGAGAGAGAGAGAGAGAGAGAGAGAGAGAGAGAGAGAGAGAAAGAAAGCGAGAGAGAGAAATAGAGAGAAAAAAAGAGACAGAGAGAGAGGGAGAGGAAGA
>JBBMFX010000026.1:287188-297331 GCA_037832545.1 Rhabdalestes septentrionalis
ACCATTCTCTTCACCTGCATGTGGGGAGTTGGAGGAAAACCCGGAGTGGATTTCCAGTGGTGTGTGTTCTTCTATCCGTTAAGTGGAGTGGATTCTTTTACTAAAGATTCAAGGGTTAAGATTCAACAGGGGTTTCCAAACACTCCCACCCCCTAAAAGGACCAGATTTGCACACACATAACAACCCCGCCCCCATGCCCAAACCCCGCCCTCACGCGTCCCCCTCACATTAAAAATGCTTCCGACGCCACTGGGTTCCTTGCACATCAGTGCTGGAGTAAGAGTGGCAGACATGGAGTGAGATGCCTCGTTCTGGTCCGTGCTTACTGCTGCATGTCTGTTTTCCCCCTTCGGTGCCCTGGAAGAGCCTCGCAGGCCAGTCAGTGAGAGCGCTCTAAAAATAAGAACAGCGGAGCATCTGACAGCCGTCGCTCTGTTCCTCCACAGCTCCTGCTGCTCTCGCTCACTCACTCCCTGTCACAGCATCTCCACCGTCCAAGATGTAGCAGAAACTCAGGCTTGGCCATAATTAACAACAGGCAACCCAGACCTATTAGATCGCTATTAATGCGGAGGTGCAGGGTCCAGTGACTGCCATCAGTCTGATGCTATGTGAGGGTCTCTGAATTTAAGTGAGCATGTGAGATTAAGATGCCTAGTGTGCAAATTTGTCACACCATACAAAGCAGTAATTAATGATATTGACAATAATTAGTTAATTAAATAATAACCTTGATGAAATGTTTTCGATACGAATAGACCTTTGACCACATTTCCCAGCAGGATTAATAATTGCTTTATAGGGGTGCAGAGCAACATCACACCTAGGGCATCCATCAAACACCTCACACCTTATCCTCACCGCCAATTGGACACATTTGTTTCATTTCAAGGCCCATCTAGAAGTAAATCTTCCTACAAAGGTCTGATATGAAACATTGTCATGAAATTGTGTGTTTATAAAGTCCGATTTATGAAGCAGAATGTTTCTACAAGTTGCATTTGAATTCAAGGTAAAGTTTCCAAAGTGAAACACAAGAAATGTGAGAAGATCTCTTAAGCTAAACTCTTGCTCTGACTGAATCTGACTGTTTATCTAATCCTACAACTGACTCCCAAGAGATGATCATTTAAACCGACATAAAAACATGTTGAAAAATGGCCTATATAGTATACACTGTAATCTAATGGGAGCATAACATAATAGTGGGGCTTCAGAGGGATCTGTAACATCCCACTTATAGAGCATTATATGATAACATAGCTTCCCTAGTTTAACTAGGTTTAGTGACTTAACTGGTGTTATTTAAGTTGGGAATGGATCCGCAGTCACGTATTTGGTCTTAAAAGCCATGCAGCTCCCACGAGCATTTTATGATGCCCTGACAGTGACCATTCGTCTTCATAACGCAAGATATGCCCATTGTAACCTTTGCTCCTATGGAAGAACAAGGGAAAAAAGCTCTATATCTCTCCCATAAGATCTGATCAATTCAATCAATGCTTGTTTCCAGTGTTAAACAATCAATTAGAAGCTAACGCTAAATGATTCCCGTGCCGTGGCCTGAACTGAAGCGCGTCCGGGCCGCGCGGGATCGGATTGTCCGAAGACACGGCGACATCCGTAGGCGAGTGCGTGGGTCCAGGATGCTCTGGGCCGGACTCAAATGCCAGGCCAGGCGGGGGAGATTAAAGAGGGTGCGCTGCAGCTCTGGCAGGTTCACAGGGAGGGGCAGGAGAGAGGCAGGCAGGAGGGAGGCAGGAGAGAGGAGAGAGGCCATTGTTCTGCCGTTAATTGAGCCCCTATGGCCCAGAGGAGCCGCGCTCCATAACGTACCACTGCCGCCCCCACCGCCAAGCCCTTCCTCCCTCACAATCACACAAGACGACGCTCTCTCCTCACACGGCCGAACGGTAACCTGTGCTGTTTCTGTGACTCCGAAAAAGACGATGGTGGGACGAGTGGAGGAGGGCGGCGCACGGGTCGTGGCGCCCTTTTTGTCTCATTACCTCAGATTTCCAGGGTCGATGGACGTCTCCGGCAGATTTTGGAGCATAGGAGACGAGGGGGCCATTGCAGCACGCCTTGGAAAGAAAGATGTTGAAACTACTGAGGTAGATTTCAAAGGGGAAATCAATGCCTCTGTGGATTGAAGTTTTTTTTTTTTTTTCGAATATCTCCTAATGAACCACATTGCCCAAAAAAATAAAAAGCCTCAGAACCTCTCCTAGCAAGGGTGCAAATGTACTTGCGCGCTTTCACACAATGCCGAATACGCTTATGAGCCCAAATTGGAACCTGATCATTGATCTCGAGTCCTGTTCTCGTGCTGCTGGTAGGAAAAACCCAGCCCTGGGTCGAAATTCATCGCACAGAGGAATCCCTGGTGGCTATTATGAACGATGTTTCTTTGAAATCCGCAGCGGTGGCTCCGCTGACCTCCCAATCCAGCATTCCGCAGAATTATAATGGTCACCGCTGTTATATTTATGTTTGTCCAACAGAGGACCCTCCCCGCTGAGAACATATTTATGCGAGTCGGGCCGCATGCAAACGAGGCGGCACTCTTCCCGGCGCGACGGCCCTCCTGCACCAAATCAGTTATATTATCTATTCATATGGACTCCCCGGGCTTTGAAGGGCACTTAATTAGTCTCCTCAGTGGTGACTGGATATTTGACCTTTAAAAGAAAATTGAGTCTTTTACAGTAGCTTCTCTTAGAGGTGGTGTGTCGAGGAGGGGCTTGATTTTCCTCCTCAAGCATGACGATGGCTTTCGAGTCTAACTGGAGAGGCCACTTACAGTCAGATGGACACGAACACATAGCATTTCCCTGACAACCAAGACTTCCATCAACTGCAATGAGCATCTAAGCATATATCTGTGTGTGTGTGCGTGTGTGTGTGTGTGTGTGTGTGTGTGTGTGTGTGTGTGTCAGCTAGAGCGTACTGGACTTCAGCAAAGCTGTGGCTGGAGGAGCATCTGGAAATGTCGATGTTCCTCTCCCCTATATGTTCCAAATGCCATGCGAATTGCTTTATAAGTCTTCCGCATTGACTGACCTGCTGCACAATCGAAGCTCCCAACGCGGCAGCCTGCCAGTCTTCCTCACATCTGTCCATGGCTCATGGTAACCAAGCAGATTTACCGAGCGATGCTGATGCCGCGTGACTGGCAATGCAATTCATTGCTCGGTCTAAAAAGCACCGGGTGCACTTAAGAGGTTCCTATGGACATAATGAATAAATGAGTGCTGTGAAAATGCGGCTTCCAGGAAGGCGTATTACTGTGTGTGTTGGTAAGTGATCACATGTGTAGCTGCTCTGGACACTTCTGCACACATTTTAACTGCCCATCAGATACGGAGCTCCGGTACTTGGCGTCTTCGCTCCATCTTCCGTTTTGAGTCTGGACCGCGTGACCATCACTTTAAAGAGTTCGCACTGAATCGTACTTTACTGAAACATCCTCATGGGGCTAGTCCTTCAAGCTCCTGCTGCTGCCATTCAGAAGACAATCTGGAGTCGTACTGAGACCCTTCTCAGGCAACCGAGAAGCTTTTCAGGTGGTCTCGCAGTCACGGAAATGGTCTCGTGGCCTCCTAATTATTTTAAAAGTTTTGCACGCACAATTTTCCATGTGACTGCCTAAGAAAACAGGATAATTAATTGAGAAAAGGGCAGATAAATCCTGAAGGCCCGCAGTAGCTCTATGACAGCAGTCGTTTTTCCCTCTTGAAGGCTGGCCCATGCTTGAGTTATGGCTTGAGTGTTTGCCAGGGTCTGCTGCCTGCATCTCGGTGCCGCCTGTGTAAAAAACTCAACGGACCGAACGTGACCTCCGTCCCAATATTTTGGCGAGCAGTGAGTGCCGCGGCATTCAGGGGTGGCTTCACACATTGAACAATAGTCAGGCAAAACTTGCTTCTAAAAATTAAAAACCCAAACCAACAAATATACTAACTAGGCCACTAGGCAGCTAATGCTGTACTCATACTAGGACAGTCTCCAGGGTACCATTGTGCCCTCTTCTGACTCCACAACTGGCCGGTAATATTATTCTTAAAGGGGACATTTTATGCAAGACTCACTTTAATTATAACAGGTCTATGGGTTATAAAACATGTTCATGAACTTCTTTGCACAAGATCTCTCTCACATAAAGAGTCTTACCTCCTCTATTCTTCACAGTTTCAGTCTCTTTCAAAATGAGCCGTTTAAGGGCTCTGTCACTTTTATGTAAATACGTTGTTGCTGGTCATGCCCCATCCCATGCTGACGCTGTGTGTCTAACACATGTGAAAACGTCAGAAAACAGAGGCACTATCAGTCCTATATGCTGGACCTGAGTCAGACCCAGAGCGAGAGTAACTCAACACTTCATGTTGACTTGCCAGCATGGTGCCATAGTAGACTTGCCTGTAGCCATAGGGCTCACCATCTTTTGCATGCTCATAAAACCAGCAGGCAAAAATGAAGAATCTTCAAATAATGTTGTGGGTGGGGGTTCGACAGGTCAAGGGGTTGTTCTATGCAAATTTTCTTAGTGTGATATCACAATGGGGCGCTGTCCAAATGGCTCATAGAAGTAAATGATTCCTGACACCAAAATCTTTCAGTTGATTAAAAAAAAAATGTTTTAATTGCAATTGGATTGTTTATAGGAGCAGTAGAGACACAAGTGAAAATACAAATGATGCAAAAGATGACTTTTGTATAATCTGAGCATCACTCATTTTTTTCCCACCATGCTGGCAGATTTACAGAGTGCATCCCATTTATTTTTAACAGTTTTTTCAGCTAAAGCCATCATGCAATAGTACTTTTGTGTCCATGAGCTTGTGTATATTTCACCAAATATCTCAGAGTTCTTGTGTGTTGTGTCCAGATGTTTCTGTATAAACCCATCAGCCAAATTTCTAGCAAACGCTACGCCTCTACTGGAGACAAGAGTCATCCCTTCAATGGGACATATGAGTTCAAGTTCTGGGCAAGGTTACCCATAACGCTAGGTCTGTACTGTACTAAGCCCACCTCCTCAGTTAAGCCCACGTACAGCACAGAATGAGCTACACCCATCAAACAAACTGGACTTTGGGCACTAAACCCTCTCGGGCACTGCACAGTTTACCTAGCATGAAAAAAACTAGGTAATTAACTAACTTAAACCAACTTTCACATGATACTTAGAACCTGTTCCAGAAAACCTATAAATCTATTCATAAACAGAGTCAGGGCTGGTTTCGAAGCAGTGCACATCACTGGGCTCAGCTCAGGTTTGTTAATTTTATCTAGGGTAGTATAACTGCTCCTTAAGTTCGTATGTCATGAAATCGTTTATTGGATTAGTGGGCTTCACAGGGCTCGCAGAACAAAGACGGAAGGTTTTTGTTGTTCAGGAGATTCTCCTGCTCTCCAGCTGAAATGGTCGTTATTGTTGCAGAGATGGTTTGGATACCAATCGCTTTTGTTTGATGTGAGTACTTGAAATGCTGTTTCTTCTGACACACTGGAAAAGCTGTTTCCTTCGACAAACGAACCCCCCCCCCCGGGTTCCAGCAGCGTTTTCCATCATGACTACAGTAGATGTTATTGCGCAACGGGAGTACGAGAGTGGATGAGGGTGATTTATCGTGGATCATTTGTTACTGAGACCTTTCCGGCACACCCCTCTGTGTTGACACCATTTGTCTGCCTCTGTATAAATGATTTAGCATTGTAATTAGTACCTGTAGTCGTCAAAGAGGGAAGGCTCTTTTGCCAGGATAAAAACCGTACCTCCGACGAACCACTCAAATTTATTAAGATACATTATATCTTCTGGCCAGTCTTTACCGTTTGCAGCCTGAAAGGCCTAAATTGGTCGAAAATTACATTATGCCTCAAATTGGGTTGGTCAGCAAGGACAGGTCACGTGTCCAAATGGAAGCTTCCTTAGCATAGCTGTTCTTAGCTAATATCGCTAACAAACATTAGAACTCTATTGACATCCCGACAGCTCATATCGTTTCCCTAATCAATACGTCACTCAATGTGCTCAAACCACCTCCAGATCAACAATTAAGCCTGTCTGTGTGTTATAGGACTCAGGATAGGATTCTACAACATCGGTCTGGCATTTGCAAAGCATCTGTAAATTTGTCTAATTACAGTCCAAATTAGAGTCCGAAACCACATTGAGTTGTTGAAGTCAGTTGCATTTTCTACTTTTCACAATCCAATTACAAATTTACACTCATCAGTCCATAAAACCTTTCCTCCACATCTCAGGCATCAGGGTGTTCCAGTGCAGATGTTCTCTCCAATTTCTCAGTAACTGTTTCCTGAACAGCTACATATCCTTCACAGAGTTGAGTTGTCTGCTCAGAGCAGAATAATGAACAGCAGCATCTGTTTGTCTTCTTGCATCTGATGTAAGAGTGGTGTTTAATTTTCTCTCTGAGATGAGAGCTTTATGAGCTGTTTCCTTCTTAGGGTTTTGATGGCCTACCGGGTAGAAAGGCACTTTTTTTTTTTTAGATCTAGTTCAGGAAATTCCTGTATTTTCACATTTTTCCTTCAACAACTCACCACAGTAGAGCTTAGATCGGGCCCAAAAAATGAAACCCAACCCGACCCAAGCACCTTGTGTTCGATCCCAGCCCGGCCGGACGCATTAACTGTAATTTTTCGGCCCGAGCCCGATTAAAACCTGACACTTTTTAATATGCGGGCCGATATAATGCTGGATCACGGCCTGTACCAGCCCAGCCCGAGGATAGTGGCCGGAAATATCGGCCTGACCCGACCCGCGGGCCAGGCTTGAGTTCGGGCAGAGTATCTAAACTCTACACCACAGTACAGAGTGGCTGTGAGCTGATTTGTGAATTACTTGCCATATAATAATCAGTCTGAATAGGTGGAGAAACATTTGAGCACCAAGTGTAAATGTCAGAGGGATTCCAATCATATGAAGTATAAATGGTGTCTTTGTTAGATCTCTTGTGCATGAACTAAAGGTACTCCTGGGAAAGACACATGTAGCCAATCACTGATGGTTCCTTACATTGGGGGGTTATTTATAAGAAGGTTTCTACAGTGGCACACACAGTATAGGCCACAAATTAAAGCTGAGGTTATGCACCTGAACCTGAACTGGTTTCATTTGGAGTAGAGAACCAAACCCTAACAAACTTTGTCCCTGTCAAGGTACTTATATGCTGCACGTCCCCTAAACTGCACCCCCCTGACCTGCAGTAAAGTATCAGTCAGTCCAGTGTTACTCACGTTTAGAATTGTAATTCACATCCATGCGGCCTGTCTCGCCATTAGATGAGATTGGTAGCTCTTTAGAATAATTGAGAGGCATGAGACAAGGAGATGAAAAATATTTTGCCCCAGCTATAAAACACGCGGCCCATTCACGCAGGCCGCAAGGATATATTGACTGGGTCCCAAACTCATCAGAAGATTGTTCAGTCGGGCTACTTGCATTAATCGTGAAATAAATTGAAAAATGCAATCAATGATTGGAGTGAATGTTCAGCGGTAATGATATCACATCGAGATAATCCAATAATTGAGAACCTGATGTATTCTCTATTGGTATTTCGCTGCTCGGCCTGTCACAATAAAGTATCCCAGGCTGACTGGAGAGCCGGGCGCGGGCCGGGTCGCTCTAATCCTGCCGCTCCCCTCGAGGATTCAGGTTCAGAGCCTCAATTAAGCAACACAGCCAGGCTCATTCTGCCTGTGTAGCAGCAGTTGTCCAAAATGGGGACGGGGGTTGACCTGCATGTTTGAGGCTTAATGAACAAATCAGGGCCCGGCAAGGACAAGATAGTGCTGCGAGGAGCGGTGAAGGGGACAACTTCTCTTTTCTGGTCTTACAGATGTGGTGTATGCAATCTTTCTGAAATTTGAAATTGTGTGATTTAATTCGACACTTTTGCCATTCGATCTGCACCAAAAATGTACTGACATGTTTGCAAATGAGTATAGGAGGTCACGTCAGAGATCTGTTCTTGCGACGGTGATGTAACCCGAATTTCGGTGTAAGCTGAAACACACCCTAGCCTAAGTCACTTGCTGATCCTAACACAGTTATAAAATCATAAAAAGACAATTAAGCGACAGAAAAGGGAAAAAGAAAGCTCCCGCATTCACATGCCACGTTGTTGTGGATTCTGCCGTGCGCAGCCAAAGCTGGTTCGTACGAGGCTAACGGTGTGAGTCGAGTGGGAGTGACTGTTGTAAACCCGAAACGTCATATTTTTGAGACCGTTGTAACTTGAGGACCTCCTGTATTTGTTATTTGAGGAGAAACTAGCTCAGTTTTACTACTGTTTTTAGCTATTTGACAAACTTTGCCCATTTCTGTGGTTATCACTGTGTTATACAGTGTCAGAAACCAAACAGGCAAGTCGATTTGATACAGTTTGAGGTGCATGTGGGATGCAGTTTGGTGGGATATCAGATTCCACCATATACTGATAACTGCAATAGCTTGGTTGAGATGTTGTGAAACCAAATATGTCTTCACGTTTCATTTGTATTCTGGGTAATTCTGTACATTGAATGTTTTGCGAAAATATAGTTTTGAAATTAAAACCCAGGTGGTGAAGAGCACAGCTGGCAGGTGGCTTTGCTGTGTCTACCCATCACTCCCCACCATTATCTGACTCAACAGAATTAGTAGTTAATGTTAGGTGTTCTCCTGCATGCATGGACTGTGCAGTGATGCTGCGGTGATGCTAGTGTTGTAGTCAGGACAGCCTAAACCGAGACCAAGACACTTTCAAGACTGGAGGATACCAAGACCAAGACCAAGACCGAAAACAGACTAGGGCTAGAATCCTCATCACATTTCTCAGATCAACTATAGAGAAAAAAGGCCCTGCAGTAAAGTGTCATTACTCCTTAAGTCAAATTGACGTTATCTTTTCAATTATATTGTCAAGGTAGTTCGACGAAATTGGCAAACAGCAGAATGTTTTTTTCTTTTTCTTGATAATTTTATTTGTGTTAATGTGTATGGGATGAAACTCCCCAAGGGTCTGGAGATTTTTAATATCTTATCATTTTTAACTTCAACTCATTAGATATATCAATAATATCCTCCACACTTCCGACTGCTTCACTTGACTCCCTCGGGGACACTTCTGGCCAATAGAAACCCATAAAAGGACTTTTAAATTCCTTGTTATTTACACTGTTAAATCACTCAATTTAGGTTAAAACACTTTCACTCTAAACGCAATACTTGAGAAATGTAGTTTTTAGTGTTTTCTTCCAGATGATCATTTATCCATATTTGTCTGAGTGAGTAATTGTATGTAATACTCTGAGTGTCCAGTAGGGGGGTGTGATGCTCACTGAGCTCCAGTGGAACAAACGAACTCAGTTCTGACACAGTAGGACCTTCAGGAAGCAGATAACCTTTTATTGTTTGTGCATGAAAATAAAATTCAGTGTTAATCAGTTCCAGATTTCAGATCTGTTCTATTTTTGGCCCCAGCAGTTCTGAGATCAGAGAAATGTTCGTTTTTGAGGTTCAGATATTTTATATTTACGACAAGAACTGATATTAGTTACAAACTACAAATAAAAATAGCAAAAATGTAAATAAAATATATAAAAATGATAAATTATATAAAATATTATACATGACATAATCTGGAAGAAAACACTAAAAACTACATTTGTAGTGTTGAGTTTAGAATGAAAGAGTTTTAACCTAAATTGGGTGATTTAACAGAGTAAATAAAATTGGCCAGAAGTGTCACGAGGATGCAAAGAGCAGAGTAAAAACCAGGAGGGCCGGAAGGTTAAAAAATATAAACAAACCACAATTTGTCCTCGTATTTTAGAATCAGAATCTGAAACATTTATTGATCCTGTAGGAATCTGCAACTGCACAGACACACAGGGGAACGAAGAGAAGAACAATAGTAAGTATAAAGCCTAGAATAAATAAATACTCTGCAGAAATACTCAAGAAATACTCTGTCCAATATACGCAATGATTTATACTTGAAATGCTGGGGTATAAATATTACAGATAAACTGATTACTGCTGTAGTAAGACTATGGGCCCGATAATGCACACGGCGCAATGTGCTTTCGTCACTGGCGCAACCCATCATTGCTATATTGTGCGCGCG
>JBBMFX010000026.1:338708-365128 GCA_037832545.1 Rhabdalestes septentrionalis
GAGAGACAGAGAGAGTGAGACAGAGAGAGAGAGAGAGAAAGAGAGACAGAAAGAGAGAGAGAGAGAGACAGACAGAGACAGAAAGAGAGAGAGAGAGAGAGACAGACAGAGAGAGAGAGAGATAAAGACAGAGAGAGAGAGAGAGAGAGATACAGAGAGAGAGACAGACAGACAGAGAGAGAGAGAGACAGACACAGAGAGAGAGAGACGGAGAGAGAGAGAGAGGTGATGTATGTATGGAAATGGGGCGGAGACCATCTGCTAGGCCTCACTGGGCACATGTGTTCCAGTTTGTGTCTCGGCTCCGAGTTTGTGTGTGTGTGAGTGATTAGTCTCTCGCATTTGTGATAATGTCTGTTTGCTTTTGCAGCTGTTCCGCTATTTAGCACCCTTCCCCATTCCTCTTTCTACGTGTCTGCACTGCAGACCGATCCTGTCCTCAAAACACCCATTTCTGAGCCTTTTTTTTTGGTTTGTAAAGGGACGCACCAGCGGCGGGTGGGACGGAGGAGATCCAACATCGTGATACTTTCCAAAATACAGCGCATCACAGAATCAGACGATGTATCAGTCACGACGAATGAATGCTAACGTCCTGCCCTAGTGGAACCTCTCTGCTGCCAAAGGCTCGTTTTGATTGAGCTCCATAATAAAGCTCCAGTAGAGCTCGATCTTCTTGTTTTTATCCGTATTTGGTCTATATTTTGCTGTTTTCTGCTTAAAATATGACAAATGCACTGAATGTAAAGCACTTCGGTCGACTGGGGTTGTTTTAAAGCGCTATAGAAATAAAAATGGACTTACTTACTATTTACTTTATGGTTTTTAAACATTCAGTATAACCTGAAGCACAAAATATCAAGACTAAAGAGCATGACATGGAACTGTAAGCTACTTTGTAACAAGGATGCTGCAATATCTATGAAATATAATTTTACGCTAAAACAACCCTTTCTATTTTAAAACATGGTCACAGTTTAATGCGTATATGAAGTGCAGTGGATGATCTGATATGACAGAACACTCTCACTCACACACACACACACACACACACACATAAATACATTCTGTACCAGCAGTTTAGCTTTTGCAGTCTCCAGAATTGTTACTGCAGTAGCAGCGCATGTGTGAGTGTGTGTGTGTGTTTGTGTGTGTATGTGTGTGTCTGTGTGTGTGTGTGTAATATGTAATCTCCTGTCAGTTTAAAGGAATGGAAATGCCCACCACTTGTATGTTCATAAGCTTTAAAGGAGAGCGGTAAATTATTAGATGTAATTAGTGGCTGTAATTCCAGTATCAGATGAATAGTAATAATTACCTACATTTACCAGAGGATATTGTATCAGCCTCAGGTATAATTTTAGTAGGTGTATGAGCAATGTCTCTGTACATTCAAGCCATGCTGCCTCATGCACACCTTGGATAAAACTGCTCTGTGGTGTGTGTGTGTGTGTGTGTGTGTGTGTGTGTGCAGTTTTAACTGCAGTGATGTGCGACTGCTTTTCAGCTCTCGTGTTTGGTGCCGCCTTTGCTGTTGGCGACTTTATGGCCATTTTTCGTGTAGCCATGCGAGCTCTGCATGCATGGATAGAGAAATAGATGGAGAGAGAAAGAGAGAGAGAGAGGAATGAATTGAAAGCAGACGAGCACAGTCAGTAGAATGTAATACAGACAGCATACAGAACAGAACGGGACCGAGGGAGAGCCTGTATGTGTTTGTGTGAGGTCCAGATGTCCTCGTAATGTGGAAACGGGGCAATATATCCTCTATTTTCTCTGTTTTTGGTAAACACAAAGTACCAAAAGGTTTGTTTTTGGTGGAAGTTAGGTCCTCACGTTGCTAGTAATACCTGCTGCTGCTGTGTGTGTGTGTGTGTGTATGAGGACTGAGCCAACGCCTGTAATGCGCTCTTGTTCATGTGTGTCTTCTGGCTGCCTCAGAGTAATTATCCTGCTGCTGAGAGATTGGGTCCGAGCGCCGCGTTATGAGCCTTGTGTTTAACACATCCAAATGAAGAAATGTCAACTCCCGCTGAGTTGGTGAATGCTGTCCAGCAGGGATTTCACTCAGCTGTGACAGCCTCTGCCTAACGCCCGCTCTTCCTCTCGGCCGGGCTTTCGGTAGGGGCCAGGAAAGGACAGTTCTGTGTGCTGGGGTGTGTGTGTGTGTGGGGGGGGGGTTCTCCGTAGATTAGGGCCGATGTAATTTCTGGAACTGGAACTGCATGCCAGCTAGCAGGCACCTCATTAGAAACAACTAGGGATGTCACGATTAACCGGTTTCACAATTAATTGTGATTTAAAGTGTGATGATTAATTACTGGTAAAGGCTCCTCAACACCGTGTTTCTGTTGGTGCTGTTAAAAGTTTTGATCCCGACAGGGCTATCAGCGGACTGGCAGGACTCGCCTGGACAGTACATACAAACAGTGATGCCTCACTTCACCGTACTAAACACTGGCAGAGGAAAACAATGTGACACGCTTTATTTCCACCAATGAAGTGATTGAAGTTGCTGGATGGGAGCAGAGGAACACAGAGGAACAGAGGAACAGATTCAAGATGATGAGATTTCTGTGTTGTTTTTTTTTACCGTAGTAAATTAAAGGTAAAAACTTCTAAAGAATGTGATTGTCAAGGTATATTGTATGAAATTAATACCTGTGAAAAAAAACAAAAAACAAAAGACAACCCCGTTTTGCCGACTGGCGCACGTGTGCCACGTCTGCTCGTGGCTTGAAACAGTTGTTTCTGGAGAGGAAAAAAAAAAATTGGGTCACGTTTTAATGGAGAAGATGAAGGGGGGGGGCACCGTCTTATTAATGCTCATCAATATTTAATCACATGCATGAATGCGATGCAAATATTAGCAGACCTTCACATTTTTACCAGCGCTTCTGACAGCAAGCAAGTCCAGGCCGAACGTCCACAGCCGTGTGATCCTTGCACCGTTCAGTGCTTTGCAGTGTTCGAGCCACTTTCAGGACAAGTGCCGTGCTCACACTCGTGACTGTAGTGGACTGGAGGATGCACTAGAACTAGAGATGGCACTGATCCAATACCGGGTATTAATATGAAGCAGAATAGGATGTACAATAACATAACATTTAAAAACGGTTTAGATGAGCAGTGAGTGTTTTGGAATTGGAATATTACTAAATATACCAAATAATACTAAAATACAAATAACATTCGGTACTAAACAGTGATTTTTTGTACAGTATGTTCCTAATAGAAGTCCGGTATTACATGTAGTTTCCATCCGAAACTACTTTTGACAAACAAAACAAATCTTTTTTTTTTTTTTTGCGTTGATTCTAGTGTCAAATGTGTGAGCTGAAAGCAGCTGAGAAAAATGGCTTTAAACAATTCGCATAGGTGCCTAAGTATTTTGCACAGGACCGTAATTGGGAGGAAAATAAGAAATCTATTCCGATCCTCTAATCTAGCAGCTTTTATAGGAAAAAAACCCTTTGGATTAGCACTCAGTGTTTCAGAATAAAGAAAAAGTGGCAAATCAGTTTGAACTAGAACCTTCAAAGTCTGAAATGTGGCTCCGGGGACAAAAGGGAGAAGGGATTGGAGGCCACCAAAGTTCATGATTTAAAAAAAATGTAGGTTTCTTTTGACACGTCTGTGATGTCAAGGTAGTGTGTAGCAATTCCATTTGGCTTTAACAGTTATAGTCCAGAGCAAAAATACAGGAGAAAATATGTGGTGCATTCAGGCTTCTACCCGTGTTTATCTCTGAAATCCATTGATCGTTTAGCTATTATTCGACACAATGTAGCACAATGAAACCAGTATCGCCCCCTATGCTTCCTGTGCTGTACTGCAGTCTGTCAGACAGACCATATGTATATAACAGGACATTGTATAGCATTTCTAGAATCAATGTCATCAGCAACCAGCTGACCAGTAATTGCTGCCCTACATTGTATAGCTCATTCAGGGTAGTATCCACTGTATTCCCAGATAATGTGATATTATAGTATATGGTGTATGGTGGTGTCGTTCAGTACTTTTTGTACAGTGTGATAATATTGTGAAGGAATACAGTGAAATGCAGCAGGGTGAGTGTTCCTCTTCTAAGTGCAGTGCCCTCTCTATCTCCCTACCTTCTCCTTCACTCGTGACTGAGTCGTTGAGGCGATTGGTGGTGGTGCCGGGCCCCATCCCAGCCCGAGGCTGTGCCGGTAATTAGAGGGAGAGCACTTCCACTGCCGCAGTGGCTGCCTGTTCTGCAGCCCCCCCGTCAGAAAAGGGCCTCCAGCTGAGCCGAGGTCTCTCTGCGTCCTGATTGGCTGAGCTGCTCTTGTTTGCTGACCTCGCGTGTCCACAGAATTATGCAGAGCAAGGCCAAAATCCAGGAGCGAAAGAGGCTCCGTTAACTTTTAGAGCTAGCTGCTGCTCTAGATGGAGCACTTAGTTATGTTTGGACCACAGTAGGAACCAAACAGGAAAAAAAAACTGTACATCTGAACACTAGAGCATTTTCAAACCCTTTCACAATACCAGGACCAATACCATTTAAGTATTTTTGACACCAGCATATATAAAATCCAGGATTTCAACCGGTATTGCTGTGTGAACATCATTTTTAGACGTTTTCTCTCACTGGGACACGAAACTTCAGAGTCTTAGCTATGAAATGAGTCCAACCACAAACAAAAAGAATAAAATATGACCAAGGTATAAGCTTTTAACATCGGGAGCTGTTAGACCCAATAATGGGTAACAGGTTAAATACAAGCAGTACTCCTGGACAGACCCCCAAAATGTTCTTGTGTATCTGAATTAGACCATAGGGCTTAATTAATATAACATAGTGGTTTGTAGGATACAGGTACTCTCCTCTCCTTCACATTTCTCAATCTTTTCTTCGTTTCTTTTTCATTCCATGTGTGTGTGTGTATGTGTGTGTGTATTGTGTGTGTGTGTGTAGGGTCTCAACATGTTTTGATCAACACAAAGGACTGAATGGCGCAGACAGTGAGCTTCTTTGCTCCGCAGCGTTTGAGGTGTTTACTCGGAGCTCAGGTTGAAGGATGGTTGAAGTTATTAGGCCACAGCTTGCTTCAGCTCTCGGGATACACACGCAGGATGTAGTGATGCTGTGAGGCGTCCGTCTCTGCCTGAGTAAATTAATATTTCATTTGTAATTCGGGAGCGCAGGTGCAGTTCGAATGTGCCTCTTGTTAGCCGTTCCCATTTGCTCTAATTGTGTTCCGCACGTAGTATTCAGGAAAGCTACTCAGGACGCTTTATGTATTTTGTAGTCGAGGTTGGCCGATATTAAATTTTACCGATACCGATAGCTAGGTTGGTCCATACTTGCTGATAACCGATTAATTAACCGATAGTTTTTAAAATGGATACTGGATTTAAAAAAAAACACTCCATGTAAAATAGTACTGAACTTAATTACAAAAAACAAACAAAAAATACAATACTGAATCATGAAAATGTGCGATATGAAATAAATATGAATATATTAATAAATATTGTGGTAAAACTATGGATTTTTGCCGATAACCGATAGTTCCTGGAATCAGCTATCGTGCCGATTAATCGGCAAAACCAATATATCGGTCGACCTCTACTTTGTATGACGTGAAAGTGTTGAAGTGCGAATGCAGTACTGTGCAAAAGTCTTTGGGCACCAATACTGTGCAGCAGCATTACTGGGCAAGTTAGAGTTAAAACAACATTACAGCAAACATACCAAATTTTACTAAACTACAACATAACATTCTATATTAAATCGTACTTTTTTTGTGTACAGTGTGTTACTAATGGAAACTTGTAGTTTCCATCAGAAACCCGGTGTGAACCTTTTGACAAAACAAAACAAATCTTAATTTTTTATGGCTTTTTTGTTTGTTTGCATTTACTGTAATATTAACTTTGCGAGCAGAAAGATTCTGAACCACATGCTGAGGAAAATGAAGTATTTTGCACAGGACTGTAAGTGGGAGGAAAATAAGGAATCTATTTCAATCCTCTAATCCAGTATCTTTTCCAGGAACAAACGTTGGATTAGCACTCAGTGTTTCAGAATAAAGAAAAAGTGGCATATCAGTTTGAATTAGAACCTTCAAAGTCTGAAATGTGGCTCCAGGCATTAAAGGGAGAAGGGATTGGAGGCAAGTAAGAGTTTAAACAATATTACAGTTAATACAAATAACATTAATACAGTACGGAATGGGAGATTTAATAAGTGCCCCTTAGTAATTTGAGGCCATGAGGTAATGTGTGCCTGGACCAATCAGAGGCTAGTTTGGGATAGAGAGAAAACTCAGTCGGACCTGTTAGAGGTCGCTCAGCTGTATGTTTGCCTTCAGATAGATCCAGTACAAACACTTAGCAAGGGCTTCTTCTGTCCTGTCCTTTCGCTGACATATACAGTATTGACATTTACTTTGGATCATGTCCTCTTCCTTTGTTATCTTTGTTCTATGTACAATTTAGGAATTGAGGCATGTGCATATTCTTTTAAATCAGATCCAGATTAAAACAAGCTGCATTTCATTTTGTTTCAAGTAAAGCTATGTTTATTTCCTTTTTACTTAAAAAAAGGCCTTAAATCCTTAAAGACCTCCAACCAGTTCACATTTTTAGTTCTAATCCAACACCTGTCACTCTGGAGTGCCTGTTTACATTCAGGTTGGGAGGTGAATTCGTGTGCACAGTGCTTGGCAGACTTTTCATTACAGCTCTGCTTTTATGTATCAGTTTTATAGACTGCGCTTTACACTCGTACAGGAAATGACTGTTTTGGCCACTGACATCATTGCCCTACTTAGTGAGCAGGGGTGTCACGATTATTGATTTTAGTGGCAAAATAATGGTCTGGGAAATAGTCACGGTTTATCACGATTATCTTGCATGTATTAATTTCACAATATAGACAATCACACTCTTTTAAAGTTTTTACCTTTCATTTACTGCTACCTTTTTTTATTTTAAAAAGACACAGAAATGCCAGCCATTTTGAATATGTCCTTATGAATTCTTGGGGTATCCGAACCATTGCCCCACTGGTGGAAATGAAGCATATTCAGTTTTTTTCTCTGCCGTTGTTTAGTGAGCCGTGATTCGCTGGTCGTACCGTCTGTGTGTTTCTAGCAGGAGTGCACCGCTGGCGAAACATTTTCATTCCGAGCAAGTCCCACCAATCTGCTGATAGCAACGTCATCATATAAATTTTTAAGAGCACAAACAGAAACACAGTGTTGAAGATTTACGATTAAATAATCTTACCGCGGTTAATCATGAAACCGGTTAATCGTGACATCCCTAGCAGTGAGTAGGTTCTCTTTTCTTTACTTTACTTCTGTTCCACGAATAATTAGTGTTCCGATTCCCAACACACGAGCGAAGCACCGAGCGGAAGATCGATGTTGAACACGGGCGGATGAAACGAACAGGACTGCGATATGTACGCGAAGTGACGGACAGTTCATCATCAGTGGAGATGCTTGAAACAAACAGGCTTTTCAGCGGCGGAGCTCCGGCGTGTTGTCAATCAAACGGGCTTTCATACCAGACAGTTGTCCATGGCAACTCATTTCCCTGTCTTGCATGGGATGAGTGTGTGGGCTTCAGGCTGCAGACAGGTTTGTGCCCCTTGAGCCCACCCAGGGAGGGCGCAGATCAATATCTACAGACAGATCTGCAACAGTGGAAGGCCTTATCACAGGCCGAGGGCCCTCCAAACGCCCCTCCAGTTTCAACTTCAGGGTTTTTTGATATTCAGACACACTCTGCTGAATAATTGAAGCACTGGCGTCATTACAAGACAGTTTTTTTGTTTTTTTTCCTGAGTGCGCCAGCCCTAGCCAGTGTTTGGGGCACGGCAGTCGACTAATTCCACCTAAAAATGACAAGAGTGCTAAGACCATCATATTAAATTGGGGGGGAAAAAGGCACAATTCCATGTTTGTCGCATTTCGAATCTTTTTGGTGACCCAATTATTTTGTTTTGCATCTCTCTGTCGTACAATAGGAAACCCGCTCAGAGGAGTGAGTAAGAGAATGGAGTGGAGGGAGAGGAAAAAAAAAAGAAAATGCCTTGCAGTGCTCTCGCTATTCAACCTCATTATGTCTACTGGCATTTTAACTTCTTTTGATGATTAAGTGAGAGGAGAGGCAATGGGGTGCGCGATGCCTACTCAATTCTGACACCATTTCACCGCACCGCGGCTCCCCTCTTTGTTCTTCCGCGAAATATGTTTTGGAGAAGAGGGGAGAAGCCTTTAATACCGGGTTCCCAAATGCACCAAATCCTTTATTTTATCTGGGTCAAACAGCCTCGAGAGCCTCATCAAAGGCCGAGAGGCTACGAAGGTGCTGCTGGAGACAAAGCAGGGGTTGGGAGGCTTTAAATAATTTTGCTTCCCTTGTAACTTTTTTTTTCTTTCATGCTACCCGAAATAGGAACTATGGCATTCGCATTATTTATTCATTATTTATTTATTTTTGGTTATTTGGGTTTGCTATTGGACATTTACAGACTCTGCCCCCCTCCCCCCCACCCAACTTCCTTCGCTTAGTCTTCTCCTTTTACGTTCCTCACACTATGCAGTTGTGTAAGTCTTAATTTAGTACAGTGAAGTTTGTTCCTGCTAGGGACGTCACGATTATCTATTTTGACAGCACGATTATCGTCTGGGAAATAATCACGGTTTCACCATTATCACGATTATTTCACATGGATTAATTTCACACAATGATGTTAGACAATCACATTACTTTTTTTACTTTTTATTTACTACTGTCTTAAAAAAAAAAACCCAGAAGCCCCATGGTCTTTAATCTGTTCCTCTGTATGGTTGGGGTTTCCAAAAAACTCCCATACGGCGACTTCAGTCTCTTCATTGGTGGAAATAAAGCGTGATACATTGTTTCCCTCTGCCAGTGTTTAGTACGGTCGAGTGAGGCATCACTGTCTGAATGTTCTGTCCAGGCGAGTCCTGTCAGTCCGCTGATAGCCCTGTCAGGATCAACGCTTTCAACAGCACCAACAGAAACAAGATGCTGAGGAGTTTTTCGATTTTAATCGTGCCATTTTAAATCGCAATTAATTGTGAAACCGGTTATTCATGACATCCCTAGTTCCTGCAGCCCTCGTGCTGGGAGTTGTATGGAAGAGTTGTGAGGATACGAAGACGGCGGTCATGGGAGAAAAGGCCAGGAAATGTAAAAAAGGTCTGGATGGTGCGTGGGTGGACGAGGGAGGCGTTATGCGTGGCCATGCCCACACTGTGCAGTACGGTGTGGGGACAGCTGTGGCTTTGTCTGTGCTGTTTGCACACAAGCGGCTGCGGTATGGGATTATACGCTGCAGTAGGTAGAGGGGGGAAATAATAGGCAGGCATGAAAGGATGAGTCCCACACGGATAACCACTGCAGCTGGACAGCGGGCCAGGAGCAGCCTGCAAACAAACGTGTGTGTTTGATAAGTGGGCATGTTGACTTGTTTGTTTGTTTGTTTTTTGTATTATTATTATTGTTATTTAAGATGCACCAGTGGGTGGTTTGGTAAACATTTCGTGGGAGGCCATTATTCTCAGTCCTTTTTCTGCCGGTTGCTATATCAACCATTACAGTATATTCTGCAGTCAGAGGCATCGTAGGTTGCGCTTGTAGGCTCGTGGTAGAACTTGCTGTGGTAAATTAGCAGCCGGGATGGTTTTTTTTGTATCGCAAGGAATCCGGACACGCACGTAACCTCCTCAAGGACAGTGCCGCAGCAGAACTCCAGCTGGGACGCGAACACACAACCTGCAGGCCGCGCCGGCGCTCCCGTCTCACTCCCCTGCAGCCGCTGGAGTGATCACTGCTGTAAACACTCCAGTGCTGTAAATTGATCCCAGTGTGGGCTTATCAGAAGCAGCCGTCCGGCAGGTCTGCAGCTCAGGAAAACTGTATTAACATTTAACACCGTTCTCACTCCTCAGCATCAGGCAGGATGCAGCGGCGGCTTGTCAAAGCGCGCCTTCTCGCCGATAGCCCCCCCACCCTGCATCATGATCTAAGAATGGTTTGCTGAGGTCTTTGCTGTGTCTTTCGATATGAAGGGCTACGGAGGAGGCTGCCAAGTGGAAAAAGCCCCTGACAACACTCATCCCCCCCCTCCAACCCCTCTAACGCAGAATCTTGCTAGTAAGTGGCAGGAAGAAAAAAAAACGTAGAGGTGATGCCGGACGGTTAAGAGAGAGGTTCTGTGGCTTGGAGGGCTGGAGGAGAAACAGGTGCAGGCCTCAGTAGGAGTCTCAGGATCACAATGCAGCATGCACTGCGCAATCCGGTCCTTGGCTAACAGCAAGAGCGTGTGGAGGGAAAAAAAAACAAAAAAAACAAAGAACACTGCAGACCCCAAACAAAAGCTTTCTGCGTATGGAGAAGGAAAAGGAATGTCTGGTTTGATACGGTTCGTGTGGGGAATAAAAACTCAGGGATGTTATTCCACTGAACCCGTTTAATCCCAAATTATTCCCTGCAAAATACGTGCACGCAGTTTACTCCTTAGACTTCCCTAACACACAGTGTCCGATTTTTTTTCATTTCGTCTTGGTTATGTTGGTGAAAATGTAGGATTTTATACTCGGCAACAATTGTTGCCTGTGGGATTAAATGGGTTTATGTTTATCTGTGTAGAGGTATGTGAATGAATCAAAAACATATACCAGGCATCTTTTCGGTTACTCAAAGTGTTTCAAAACAATAATTATCTGGCATTTATTCAGGCGAGGTTACTCGCTCTGGGGAAAAAAAACTAAACTAAAAAGGAGAAAGTGCCATCTGAGACTGAAGTACGGGGCTCGGTGAGAGTGGATGACTTTAAAAGCTGGATCTGATAACAGCAAATAAATTGATTTTGGCTCGCTGGATGGTCATAAAGAACTTATCTGATGCGCATAATCCCGGCACGGGGGTCTCTCTCTCTTGCTGCGAGAGAGAGGGAGAGAGAGAGAGAGAGAGAGAGAGAGAGAGAGAGAGAGAGAGAAAGCGAAGGCGGGCTTGACGAGGGAGCCATCCATTTCGGCTCCGTCAAAGTATGCAGATGCTTTATGACGTCCCGTTGAAGAAGATTCATGGCGACCTTGGGAGTGATCGCCGTCGACTCCCGTGCACGCGCTAGCCGAGCTCAGAAGTTTGTATTCCGCTGCGAATTTGCATGATGAATCCCGGGTCATTAATATCGCATTTGATGAAGTGCCAGATTTAGTGGGGCAGACCTTTTTAGAGGTGCCAGAATGCAGCCCGGCAGAACCTTGCGGGGCCGGGGCTAAGAGGCAGGCTGCCCCGCGTACCAGACGCTGTAAATAATTCGGGCTGATCCCCCACCCCCACAATGTACTGCTGTACCCTCACCTCCGCGCTCCCCCTCCCCAAATCCCTGCTGCAGTCCATAGCCCTGCCCTGACTGTATGTATGTGTGTGTGTGTGTGTGTGTCAGAGTAGGCACACATTCTCATAGGGAATTGCTTTCTGCACAGTGCTGATCAAACCACGGCGCTCTATGAGAAATGATAGCTCTGAGATGGGGATTTTCAACAGCCGTTACAAATCTTCGGTTTGTGTAACCCGGGCCAGCCTCCGAGACTCATCAGATTATTTATTTATTTATTCGCTCAGTGCGTGGCCTTTTCGAAACGAGAGAGAGAGAGAGTGTGAGAGAGAGAGAGAGTTAGAGAGAGAGTGAGAGGGTGAGAGAGAAAGAGAGAAAGAGAGAAAAGAAAGTACAGCTGGCAAGGTACTAAAGCAAATGAATAATCTCTGACAGGGGCATAGAGTGGCGCTAACCCAACTAGGGATGCCACTCTGTCAAGCAGTTGCAGAACCATAATGCAGTGTGGTGTCGATAGTAGACAGAGAATCAGAATCAGAATCAGATTGGCCAAGTATAGGAGTACATATACAGGGAATTTGGTTCCGGTCAATGAGGTCTCTCGAGCACAACCGTAAAGGAACACAACGATATAAACAATCTGAAAAGGCAACAATATCAACAATCTCAATTTGCAGTAAAACACAGAACTGCAGTATTTGACACAACAGAGTGGAGGATAGAATGTGTAAGGATAAGACAGCAAGAAAACATCTGTCGTTTATAGGTACCTGATTTATGGAAGTTAACAGGGGACGGTTAGATCTGTGACCTGCGACTCCCTTCATTAGCCACATTAGCTTTAGCGCACTATCGCTGTAATCAATCTAGCTAAAGAGGACTTGAGACAGGCGGTGATGGTCCTTTCTGCCGCCTTTACCCCGCGCATAATCGCGCCAGCGGCATGAGGACTGCATGATCGAAGCTTCCTGTCCTTATGCATCCCTCGTGCCCAATCAAAACAAATTACTCTCTTATCTTTTGTACTTAGCGCTGGTGTTCTTCTGGAACTTAAAGTATAGCAAATGATCATTAGCCTTAAAAACACACGGCAGATGATATCTTACCAACAGCAGGATGGCTCCGGCTCAGAAAACCACTTTGTTAGTCTCAAGCAGAGTGAGGCAGTCGTTTAACGGCCATTGTTTGGCAGGGAGAGGAGTGGGGCGCTTTGCGGCCACTTGATTCATTAGAGACTCTCAGGAGTGGCTCAGCAGTGGGCAGGGCGGTCCTCTGCGGCCCTAATGGGATGGAAATTCACTTATGCTCGCAGACGGCTGCCGTGTCCGCGGACAGACATGCAAAGGCGCCAAAGCGAGCTCTCGGCTTCTCCTGATCTAATTTGCTTTGATTGGGCACGCTTAAGGACGAGTGCCATTGTACACACCTCTTGTTTACAAGTGCACAAGGGATGTATGAAGTCGGGAGAGCTCGGGATGTGTCACCGTTATGCCTTTCGCATGTTTAAGTGCACTTAGTCTAAGTAGTGTGGACTGGGGAAAGGCACCGTCATACTTCCGAAGGTCTCGGTAGTGAAGTTTAAAGGATCGTAAATGTGCTCTTTCTACTGCATCTAATGAATGAAAACAGTGGCGGAGCATTTCGCATTTACGTGATGCTAACTGGCCTCCACTAACTAGCAGCATCTGCTAGTTCTGGATAAAGTATGGGAGAAAGCGATAGACCTTAGGTGCTTTCACATCTGTGGCTGGGTTAATTTGGTCCGGACCGAGGGCAACAAATGATACATTGTAGCATTTTTCTGCTGTTTTGAGTCCTTTTCACACTCCACTGATCTCTCTGGTTCGAACCAGTTCAAAGAACCAAAATGCGTCACATGACAATATCTACATCACTCGTTGGCCACTGACAGTTTTTCCTGAACTGCTTTTCGATTGGTCACAATTAACCTGCAGGAAATTCCACTGATCTATTAAACCCCCTTTCCCTGAGCTATTCACTTAATAAGCAGAATCGTGCTGTTCTAATGAATTTTTGAAAGTTGGGTCCTAATGTGATCATTGGACCAAATTTGGATGAGGCTCCTCCCCTCCTCACAGCTCCAGGTTTGTCCGCAAGCTCCATGGGGCTATGTAGCTAAAGTGCTAACAGTAACAAATATGTCTCCTCATCCCATAATGCACAGCGGCGCCGACTACGGCAGCTGGATTAGTGCAGAAATGTGCAGTACTGTCTGCAGTCGGGTCTGTTCAAGTTCGGATCCTGTTCTCACCACAAAGGAACCGAACTGCTCCAGGGTTTGTCTGAAAGTGTACAGAGACCCCGCCTCTTCAAAGAGAGACCACCTTTTTAAGGAGACCCCGCCTCTTCAAGGAGAGACCACCTCTTCAAGGAGACCCCGCCTCTTCAAGGAGAGACCGCCTCTTCAAGGAGACCCCGCCTCTTCAAGGAGACCCCGCCTCTTCAAGGAGAGACTGCCTCTTTGAGGAGGGACCGCCTCTTCAAGGAGAGAGCACTTCTTTAAGAAAGTCTCGTTACGCTGTTTCGGTCGCTTCTGGTGCGCACTCGGGTTCGATTGTTACATTCACACCTGCTCAAACCAACCGCACCAACTAGGAAAACCAACTCTAGTGCAATTCAACCCAACTAAGTGAGGCCTGTGTGAAAACACCCTTAATAGAGTGTCTAGATCGCCGTTAAACCAGTAACACTTTGTTTATCCATTTGAGCTTGGAGCAGACGGGAGTCGCCCGCTGGGCTCGCCACGTGAGCGGAATCATCGCCTTCACTCCGAGCCTCATTCTGTCATGGGAGCTCCCACACATTTGGACGCGTCACAGCAAGATGTTTTCCTCAGGCGAGGAGGATTGTTGAACGCAGTCAAGTGACAACATCAAGAATCCCTCTGTCTTCTCTGACTGTTGCTGTGATGCAGTTGGTTTGATAACAGCCACAGGTGTGAAGTTCAAGTGAACCACTGGTGTCTTTATAAAGCTGCTGTTTTAAGAATGCCATAGCACTAGTCAGCATTCAGATGCCAACACTGATGCTTTAGATCTGTGGTCCCCATCCTTTTTGTGTACTCTTATGCTACTATATTAGCAGCTTCCTCGTGACATTGTGCCAACAACATAACACGAGTAGAACATCAAAATCTCTGTTAACATCCTCTCTGCCCCTAAATACATTATAAACAAATACATGGGGAAGAATAAATAAGAACCAGCAAATCCACACTTTGTTCTATATTATCTAAATATTCCTACACAGACTTTTGATTTATTTGTTATTAAACACACCATGAACGTTTAATAATATGTTTTCAACAGCTGTCAGTTTGAACTGCCTCCTCTCTTTTTGAGATGTAACCGAGAGAATCTGGTCATTTTTCTAAATAAAAGATTATTTCAAATAAATGATTGTTCATTTCAGGGTTCAGAAACGTCTTCGTTTTTTTTTAAGTGCTTGGAATTTCGCACCTTCTTCGGTTTCCAGGCTAATGAATTTCGAGAGTAATTTCAAGGATCAGCCACTAATCACGACACAAACTGTACTTTAACCTCCAGAAGGCAGAAAGAAAACAGCACTCCATTTGTAAGTGTGGGTTTTATACTACTTAAGAATCAGAGTGACTCCGTTCCAAGAGTCGCCGGCTCTAATTAGGTCCCCCTACAAACGAAGTCTCGTTTTATTTGTGGTGAGAAGGGTCTTTTGTGGACACCTTCAAAATGTATTCCTGAACACAGCCTAATTAGCTCAGGCTGGAACATTGGAATGATCTCAGGGTTGATATTGCACGGCCGTTCTAAAGAGTGGAACGAGGGCAAACCTTTTCTGATCCGTACAGACGTCCTGAAAAGCTCTCCTCTGCACGGAGATTTGTAAACACTTTATTATTAGGTGTCATTAATGATCAGATCTCCTTTCCTCAAGCTGAAACGAGGAGCCGGAGCGGCCTAAAGGCGTCTGATCTGAAATGTGAAGGCATGTTCGGAGACGGGCAATATGCCTGCTAATTAGTGAGGCCCTCCATCCTTTGAACCTTTACAGTGGGCCACATGTCTAACCCCTGCCTCCTCATTTACATGCAGACGCCTCCCGGGGAAATTATTTTACACTCGACATTTGCATTTTTTTTTTCCTCTTTGCTTTGTGGCCGTGTTCGCCATCGTATGTGCTGCAAAATGCTGTTTTCTGAAGTTGACACGAACACATGTTCCGCTTCGGATTACTGCTACTAGTCGAGAGAGAGAGAGAGAGAGAGAGAGAGAGAGACAGAGAGAGAGACAGAGAGAGAGACAGAGAGAGAGATAAAGAGAATGAGAGAGAGACAGAGAGAGAGAGGCAGAGAGAGAGACAGGGAGAGAGAGAGAGGCAGAGAGAGAGACAGGGAGAGAGAGAAAGATACAGAGAGAGAGATTGAGAGAGAGTGAGAGAGAGATAAAGAGAGAGAGACAGAGAGAGAGATAAAGAGAAAGAGAGAGAGGCAGAGAGAGAGACAGAGAGAGAGAGAGAGACAGATAAAGAGAGAAAGAGAGAGACAGGGAGAGAAAGAAAGATACAGAGAGAGAGACAGAGAGATGAATTCTGGCGAAACTGTTTAAAAAAGTCCTTATTTTATTTTATTTTATTGTATAGATGCAGGTGTTCCATGATTAGAATCGCTGTTTTTAATGTAGACGAATTTAGAAAGAAAGAAAATTATCTGGTTTAGAATCAAATGGTGAGGGAGTTTTGCACCAGACCCCCCACCCCCCACCCACACACACACACACGCCCCAACCTTACGCAGTCCAGTCAGCCTTGCTGTCGCTGCATCTCCGTGTAGGAGCCATGACAGAATTTTTAAGAGTGAGCTTGTGCTGACTCCATCGTTTCTCGTCTCCCCCCCACACCTGCACGCCTGGCGGAGGGGAGGCTCGAGTAACTGATGGCATCACAACACCATCGATTGGGCCGCCATTGATTTCCGCATTTTTCCTCCACCTTTTAAGGCTCTCTCTAAAATGTGTATATCGAGAGAACGCAGCTTTCACGAAGGGGGGAGAAAAGCCTAAAGTGCGCAATTCTCTTTGCTTCACTGGGGGGCTTCTACCCTGTGCCCCCCCCTCCCCGCCCAAATCATCCCCTTCCCAGGGAGGAGGGCAGGTAATCGTGGGTCAGCTCTGCAGCTCGCAGCCCCCAGTGGTGGCGTGCAAAGAGCAATAATTGGAATTTTTATGGTTGAGAAAGCAAACACTTTTAATACAGGCAGAAGCCCTCATGCAGTCCGGGTGGAAGACAGTGGGAAATCAAAAAGACGGATCACCCTAATCTGTGTATTGACATCTCTCATGGCTGAACAAATGGTGCAGTTGAGCTATATTCGCCCCTATTGATCTCCAGCCTGCTTAACATTCATGCCCTTGCTCCTGGAGGTTGACCACAGGGCAGTTGCTTTACACACCAGTCCGGCCCTTCCCAAGACCCCCCCCACCAGTGCCCCCGATGGCCTCCAGCAGCTCAACCCGGCCGTGGAAGCAGAGAGACTTATCATCACGCTCCCTGAAGGAAAGCAACGGAAGCATTTCGGTTTTCTTTTTAACAATGACAAACATCCATGTGACACGCTTCTTAATAGAACAGCACCACAACATTGTTTTGTTCTTTTTTACAGCAGCCAATGAACTATAGTCGGAGCAAAGATGAAGCAGAGGATGCAGGACGGGATTTATAAAGGGGGGAGATTCTCACAAATACGTTTTTCAGACCATGCCGACATTCCTCACGACTCTGGAAGGCTTTGTCCTACTCACCTAGGACCTCCAAGGGGGGAAATACTTTTTATTTTACAGTATTTTACAGAAGTGTAAAAAAATAACTGAAAGCAGTAATCCTTACAGACTGACAAATTACAATGCCTTGACTCTAGACCAGTGGTTCCCAGCCCCCGGGCCGTGGTCATGTTGTACCGGTCCGCCGGACTGGACAGAAAGAAATTTCTACACACAGTATTTCTGTTTAATTTACTGTCAGAGTCTAAACAATGTTTTATTTTGAAAAATGATTGGATACCCTTAGTCTAAGACTCACGTTTGACAAGTCAAATATAGTCGTCCCCCATCACCACCCCCATTCCATGGTAAATTTGTCAATTTTTTGGTTTGGGGACCACTGCTCTAGACCCGGGTTTCTGAACCACTGGGCCGGGGACCACTGATGCGGCGCAAAGGTTTCCAATTGGGACGTGAATCTTAAGTCGAGACAGGCCATTGGTCCTCAGTTGGTTATTTAATATCATCTAATGTGGCCGAGTGGGCCTCGGCAACATGCTGCAATAGACAGGTGGGCCTTAATGTTGAAAAGTTTGGGAACCATTGCTCTAGACTGTAAGTCAGTTTGTGATTTTTGCATATAAAACAATAGTAGGGCTGTTTATGGGGGACAATTTTGGGATAAATTTGTCGTAAGCCTTTTCTAAGCAGCAGAACTGAAGTAGTGCTAATCGCAAAAAAAACCAATCTCAGAAGTCTGATATTTAACAGATTAAATGAATAGTAGGCTCGAGTCTCTGGTGTTGAATGAGGATATGTGTAATGTGGAATGAGTCAGAGTTTGGTAGAAAAGAAGACTGGACCGGAACGCGTGTAAACACACGGAGAGCTGGATAGACAGATAGAGACCAGAGGCACACGGCTCACACTCCTCGCTTTATTTTGTTCCTGCAACCGCTTGTAAGGTCTCATAGGCAATTACTAATGGCCATCCATTCTGCTGATGGGACAAAATGCAAATGCACTTTCCAGAGCTTTTAATGGCCACCGGCACGGAGAGACACTTATTATGCCTTACTGCTCTGCCGAGTGGATGCAGACAACAGGAAATCAAGCTGCATGCTGTTTAGAAGTCAATGAAATAGCAGAGGGCCAGGAGTGGACCTGCTACATCAGGGGTCACCAACGTGGTGTCCCCCAAGGACCACATGAGTAGCCCGTGGACCAGTCCAAAATATAGCATAACTCACCAGTGAGCAATGTCTAACATGTAATTTTATCCTGTTGCTATTCTTCTTTAATCACATTTGCATTTGTATCGGTTTGAAAATGACAATATCTAACAAAAAGCATTTAAAACATGTTTATTATACATGTAGTTTAGCTAAACTCTGCATTAGCGTATGAAACTGGTAGCCTTGCGTATGGCTCAGTACCCGTGATGTAGCTCTCAGGTTCAGAAAGGTTGGAGACCCCTGTGCCATATTGTGAGACAGCAAGAACAAAATTCTTATCATTCATATTAAAGCCATCATTGAAAGCCAGCCGCCAGTTTCTGGTACTCTTCAGCTAAGCTATTATTTCAGCCCAATACACCTCTATGAGTGATTCATTGGTTAATTCAGGTGTATTTGGGACCTGGAACCTTCTTCCCACGCCCAACATTCTTTAGAAGTTTTTACCTTTTATTTACTACTGTCTTTAAAAAAAAGCCACACACAGAAGACACGTCGTCTTGAATCTGTACCTCTGTATTGTTGGGTATCCAAAAAACTCCCTTACGGCAACTTCAATCGCTTCATTGGTGGAAATAAAGCGTGTTATATTATTTCCTCTGCCAGTGTTTAGTACGGTGGAGTGAGGCACCACTGTCTGAATGTCCTGTCCAGGCGAGTCCTGCCAGTCCGCTGATTGCCCTGTCGGGATCAACGCTTTTAACAGCACCAACAGAAACAAGATGCTGAGGAGCCTTTACCAGTAATTAATCATGACATTTTATATCGCGGTTGATCGCGAAACCGGTTAATCGTGATATCCCTATTAACCTTACTTGTTGCTGCTATCATTAAGGCGTTTCATCTTTTACCTCGCAGCAAACTTTGTTGAGTGTAAAGTGTGTTACGGCTAAAACGCCTCATCGTTTTGATTATTGTTAGAGTTGTTAGATCTGCAGCTCGCGGCACAGGGTTGTGTTTGTGTGAGAAGTGGGTCAGGTAGCATAAAATCCACATTAATCAGGCCCTGGGTGTTGACCTGAATGCGAAAACGCTTGGATCACCAAAAAAGATGATTGATTGTTACAGATTCAGCGGCTACTAATGAGTCTTTGTTATCCCTGCTCCGTTTATGTCAAATCCTGCGTATTTCGCTAAACGCAGCCTCGTTTCGCCCCTTAACACGTTCCCCCATCCAACAACAACACAGATGCCGCTGTTGCTCTCGCCCCTCTCGAACATATTGCCCGACGTCCACACTTTTTAACGGCGACGTTTCCATCCCGGTTTGGAGGACAGGGTCAGGGCAGGGTGCGGGCGGGTCCAGATGCCTCTGTCCAATAAATAATTAGAGCCAAATGGCACCTAGTATGCTATGTTAATAGAGGCTGAAATTGCCTTTGAAGGTCCTCATAAGTCCCCCTTGTAGATTAAGTGCCTGCATCGGAGGAATAACGGCACCGAGAAGAACACGGGCGAGCGTAATCAGGTTTAATGGACTCGGGAGCTGGCCGAGAATTAAATAACCATTGATTTGTTAGAATGTTCCGGTTATTACCAAACACCACTACACGCACATCAGTGGGGCAGATGGTATTGATGTAGAGTCCTTTATTTATTTATTTATTTATTTATTTGGGGGTATATATTGCATTACCACCCCCCCCACCCCCCAGGAACTTTGATTTGTTCCCAATGCTCTGGCTTCAATTTGTCAGTGGTGTAGATTAGAAGTGCGCCGGCCGCTTAACCTCTGCGGAACCCGAAAGAAAGAGGTTCTAGAGTTTAAAAAGGGATCGCGTTGCCGTCAAATTTACCTGTGGCTGCCGTCGCTAAATGTTATCGCGTACTTATGGAAAAGAAAAGCTGCTTATCTAGCAGAGGTCATCAAAGAGTGCTGAAGAGGAGCACACCCCCACAAACACACATAGAGACACACACACACACACACACACACACACACCACTCACTTTGAGAAAAAAAAGACCATGAAATGGCATCTGCTGAAGGAAATTCCAGCGTAGAGATTATAGATGAAGAGTAGCTAGACAGTCCTCATGAACCCATTATCTCCACCACAGAGGCTCCGCATGGGTTGTATTATCGGTGATGCGTGATCCCTCTAATCTATTTTTAAACCCCAAATCTCCCACCGTATTGAGGAGACGTTACAGAAAAGGGCTCCGCTGATGCTCTGGAAGAAAAAATAAAACAACAAACGCCTAAACCCTGATCTTCTGTAAGCAAGAGCTAAAGGCACAGCCCGACAGAACAATCAAGCGGAGGAACAATAGACCAAACGTTCGGAGATATTTCATTTCTGAACCCTCTTCCTGCTCAGCAGTTTCTAAAACGGTTTCCGCACTCCTGCCTCTTTGATGAAAGGGAGCCTCGCCGTTCCGCGAGAAACTGTCCTGCTGTTTTCGTGTCTTTTGTGTTTGTTTTCTTGCTTTTGTTTTTCCCTCCTGGACTCGGAGGATGAGGATGATTAATGACTTCCCCTTAAAGGCTCGCGGATTGCAGTGAACTGTGCAGGGTGGATAATGTCAGAAACACCATATTCAAATTTAAATTTAAATTCAGCGGTGCCGCCTAGGGATGGGGACCGAACCCCGGTACTGAATCGTCCCAGAGCCTAATTATAAATGACTGAAGTATCGATAAACTCTGACGTAACACGAGAGATCTTTACACACAGACACACACACACACAATATGAGAGAGCTCCACACACACACAACACGAGAGAGCTCCACACACACACACACACAATAGGAGAGAGGTCACGCTTATGGAGTGATGATGGCAGAAAGATCCAAATGATCCAGAGTATTGTTACCGAATTTGTAGTGAGTCCAACTGTTGTAGATTTGGGTTTAGGGTTAAAGTGTTAATTCTGTTCTCAGTTAGTTTCAGTTTTTAAAGTAAAAATTTCAGAATACCGGATTGATAAGCGGTAGCATTAGAAGTGGTAATACCATTAAAACCTTAACGATACCCGTCCCTAGTGCCCGAACCCAGCCGGTCTCGAGTTTTCCTCCCGCATCTGACAGAGCACACCGAAGGTCCGTTCCCTGCGAAACTTCTGGAAACTGGAAATTGCACGGAAACTTTCCTTCAAACAGAATGAAATGCGCTTTAATCTCCTCCGTAGATTTCAGCGAGATACGCCACAAACTATATATAGCGGTTCCGAGGTTCTCTCTCCCCACTGCTGTGGAAAATTATTTCTTAGCATAAGTAGACGGGTAATGTTTGAACTTTGATATGAGATCGGCGGTGTGATATTTCTTCTAGCGCGAACCTTGTGAGGGAAGATTGGGTGGAGATAGGATGTGAGAGAGATGGAGCCAGGCGCTGGGAGGGGGGGGCTCCTCCTGCACCTGTGAACTGAGTGGGCCGGACCAGAGGAGCTCCATTAGGGTGCATGTCAGGGTGATGCTCTCTCACACAGAGAGACTCAGATATGAGACTTGAATCTGTCAGGTAGCGAGGACCTCTTTGGTCTGGCGCGGCTGAGTTCGACTTCAGAGCCCGGGCTGCAGGAGCATCACTCGGAGGGGGGTGGATCGCGTTGGCTAACTCTTTTGAGAGTGCTGCGAGAGGAGCCGTTTCTGATGCCTGATGGAACGGAGTAGTAGGTGGTGTGTGGTTGTTGGGTTCATTAGGAGACTCTCGGCAGGTCTTTCCACTATTCTGTCTGAGCTCCGGCACGCTGGAGACTAAGCTGGCAGCTGAAGCCTTGAAAGGGCCCCGAAATTCTGCACCTGAACGCGAATATAACCGGAGAACCTTTTCCATCCAGCTCTGGCAAAACAGCGTTTGACAAAGTAATGTTCTAACCCGACCAGAGCCCGTCAAGATCCTGCCCAAAAAATCCCCGTCCTAACAACCGCCACTGACTAGAGAGCGAATAAACCATCACCTTTCAAATCAACCGCTCCCTTACCTGAACAGCATCGGCACACAGAGTCACAGGATCAATAGTGGAGCCGGAACAGAGCTCACAGTTCAGGAGAGGAGGACTTCTCTCTGTTTCCAGTATTTCGGTTTCTACCTCTACCCTGTGTTTCCCGTGACAAAGTGTTCACACCCCTGCCACTCCTGCTCCTCCGTGTTATTCGGTTCTCAGAGTTTTTGCTGCTGTAGTCATGCCCTTTTCTTACTGGTCATGGTCCTAACTGAGAAAAATAAAACGCCTCCACACAAAAACTCCAATTTCACAAATGCGCTGAATGACCTTCACTACCTTCAAACAAATTGGTGGCTAATTATAAAAGGCAGAGGAATTGATAAGCTCTGACGTTAAGGAGAGAGCTCACACACACACACACACACACACAACATGAGAGAGCTGGCACACACAACACTAGAGTAAAAAATTCACCAAAACACAGATAAGAATAGCATTAAAATACCGTATCGATAAGTGGTATTGATAGAAGTAGTAATACCGTTAAAACCGTAACGATACCAGTCCCTAGTGGCTGCAGCGGGGGTTAACTCGGGCGAAAATCTTCTGGTGACCCGGAACCCTGTAAATATTGTTATCTCAACCAAGCGCGGGTTCAGGCCAGGCTGTGTTTGGGAAGTGTGAGCGGTCGCAGGAGGATGGGCACTGTGAGGATGGGCGCAGGGGTGGGGGGGGCAAGCGAGGCCCTTCAGGTCGGCACAGATGACCGGTCCAGATGGAGCAGAGCTGGGCAGTGCCAGGGGCGGCGGGCGGCGGGGAGGGGCAGCGGGAGACACTCCTCCATCCTCCCGTTCACGGTAGCCTGCACATCCTGCCGCCTCACTCTCGCTCGCGCGGTCCGCCACTCGCACAGGCTGCACCTGAACGACTCACTGATGCAAACCTGGGCTCTGTTTTTTAAAATAAAAACTCATTTTTCATTAAACTGTAGATACCTCCCGCCGTCTATGAATGAACAACCGGAGCTAATGTAATTATATGCACAGCCCCGCACTTATAAGTGGCTTTGCTGAATCAATGCATTGAGAAACGCTGACAGTTTCGATATTTATAGCATATAGCACACGGTGGAAGCTTGCTGGATTCCCATGAATAATATTTCTGCAGGAAGAAGAAATGCCATTTTATTTTTCCTCCAGACTGTTGGTTTACCTGAGCCGCATGTACGAAAGACCATTTCTGCCTCACGCCTCTTCGGGCCAGTAGAGATCTGTTGGTCCTTCTCTGGGCAGAGTGGACCTGGAGAGGACTCAAAGTAAGACAGATGGTTCCCCACAAACACCACCTCCAGCACTTTCATCCCTCATCAAACTATTAATTCGTCTGTGCGGATGGGTATGTCTGCCGAGGCGCCGCGCGGATGAATATTAATGACATTTTTGATAACTCCCTACGTTCGCTTTCCCAGTAACTCGTTACATGGTTCTAGTTGATTGGAATGAATCATTTACATAATTAACATATGGTTCTAGTATTGACTTTAATACGCTGATTATCTAAGTACTTTCTCTCTCTCCCTCTATGTCCTTCGCTCTCTTTCTCTCTCTCTCTCTCTCTCTCTTTAGTGCTCTCTCTTTGTCTCTCTTTTTGAATCGGGAAGGTGGCGACGGTTTGAAGTGAAAATGTGGACTTAACGCAAGGACATCTCATCTACTATCCGGGGGTCTGGAGAGAGAGTCTGTAGGACCCTGTAAGCAAACATTGAAAACAAAGTACTTTTTTACTGCGCCTTTTTCTGAGTGGTGTCCCTGTGGAGGGTTTCCTCTTAACCCTTAGATCTCGAGCAGCACGGATCCAGCGCAAACAAATAGTACGAATCGTTGTCATACAGAGAAACAGTTCTTTATATGGAAGTTCCTGTGGAGTGTGTTGATGCTCAAAGTATCAGACGTCTTTGTTTGGGGTTCCTGTGTCACGTAGAACCAAAATGTACAAAATGTACAAATGATAACCACTGCTGGATTTAAAAATGGCATAACATGCAAATCCCCATCAAGAAAAATAGGAACACATTACTTTTATTTCAGGTTTTAGAAACAAATGGAATAAAAAGAGAAAACGCCCAGAGGGAGGGGCTACAGAGAGCCCAAGGAGAACAAACACCGGTTCTAGACTGTTTTACACCGGTTACATTTACTGAAATCAGAGTTTACTGATACACTCTGAGTTCTGAGAGTAAACACCGGTTCTAGACTGTTTTACACTGGTTATATTTACTGAAATCAGAGTTTACTGTAGGTTAATATCAGTGAGAATGCGGATGTGTCACTGTGTTGTTGGCAGAAATTGCCATGCAGGTCTGCATCGTTGCTTTTTTTTCCAACACTGGCCTGTTCCCCCCCATGACTCTCCATTGCCTCAACAGTAATAATCCCAAATCCTCGCGGATCCATATCTTTCACAGTGGGACGCGGTGAGCTTTTTTGGAAGAGAGGGGAAACAAAAGTGTCCCTCTGACAGTGACTTTGGTAGAAGTCGCGGTGACACACCGTAAGACCCGTCTGAGCTTTGTGTGGGCGAGCTGGTGGCGGCGCTAACTTCCTCGCCTTTAGCCCCGTCTCCAGCACTTTGATGAAGACTGGAGAACCTGACAAACATTTGCACAATGAAGGCGAGGCTCAACTTTTCTCGCTCTCTGAGTAATTTGGGAGCACTTCGCACCGCGGGCGGAGACAGTGACAGCACTTTACACTGAGCTCCAGAGAGGCTGCTGGGATTTCTCCCCTCAGCTTTCAGAGAGATCCCTCCCCTGCTGAAAACTCAGGAACAGTCACCACTCTTGCTATCTCTCTCTCTCTCTCTCTCTCTCTCTCTCTCTCTCTCTCTTTGTTCCTCTCAGTCTCTCCACAGCTTCAACGTCTTCTCAAACAGACCAGTCAGCCACTGCCCATATCAGCATCATCATTTTAACTGAATTTGAATTGCATCGAGGCATTTAGTAGTGAAACACTTTACACGCTTGCCTTTTCCATTTTCCTCCTCAGTCCTTGTTTTTTCTTTCTTCCGCTCTCGAACTGGTTTGCTGTGAAAGTGTCTCGCCGCTTTGAAGGAGAGGTCCCCACTGCGTTGAGGATATTTATGAATTTAAATTCGCACAAGCTTTGTCCTGATCCTGACTTTATGGACTGAGCGCTGCTGCCTATTGGACACTTTCAGCTAGTGCCTGCCAATGCATGTACTCTCATATAGACACACAGGACAATGATAATATATAATATAGTCCAAATAAAACTCCAGAAAATACTCTGAGAAAAATATATGCACAAAAGCTGTGGTCAGTAAGAGCGGTAACTAAATAAACTGCTGCTAAAGTAGTGGATTAGTTAATACAGGCTCTATAGCTAGTCTATAATTGGTCCTGATATCACTTTAGCTATTCTACCAGTGAATTTCCCCATTTGTCTGTTTTCTTTACCACATAACTTCACGATTTACTCTTTATTGTTCTTGTTACTTCTTCCTGTTGGTAAAGTTGTGGAATAGTTTGAGTTTTTCCTCTATGCAGAGCTGTAGGAGCACCTTCTGTTTAGAAATGTTTTAGACTTTTCTGGACATATTTCTCTCTAAGCACTGAAAAGAACTTGCGGTCCTTTTAAAAAATAAAACGTGTTTCTCCTCGGTTCACCTCTCTGTTTGTGTTTGTTGAAGGAGAATTGTATTGTATTTACATTTATACATAAAGTATTATCGACCCCCTCGTCTAAAAACAAAAAATACCAAAAAGGCCCTAATACCAGGGCTAAAATTGTAACATTGTATTCTATTTTTTAAATTATATATATATGTTTATTTATTTATTAATGCTGGGTAATGATTGAATTAAAATGCGATTAATTGCATGGTTTGCATTGTTATATGCAAATGTATATAATTAATTTAAAAGTAGTGTATTGCACACTACAGACTACACACTACAGACTACACACTACAGACTACAGACTACACACTACAGACTACACGTCTACAGACTACAGACTACACACTACAGACTACAGACTACACGTCTACAGACTACAGACTACACGTCTACAGACTACACACTACAGACTACACACTACAGACTACACACTACAGACTACACGTCTACAGACTACACACTACAGACTACAGACTACACACTACAG
>JBBMFX010000026.1:384405-396211 GCA_037832545.1 Rhabdalestes septentrionalis
CTCCATTATCTGTTTTACTGTGGAAATTCCAGTTTTTGTCAGAATGTCTAAATGAGGCCTAGTGGGTAGCATACTCGGCTCTGGACCAAGAGGTCATGGGTTCGAATCCAACCTTCAGCATCCCACTGGGTTCCTGAGTAAGACCCTTAATCCCCAAGTTGCTCCAGGGAAACTGCCCCCTGTCGGCAGTGAACGGAAGTTGCTTTGGATAAAATAGTGTGTGGTAGATGTAATGTTTAATACATTAGTCAAGTCGGACTATTGCTGTAATTTGTCACAATGCTTGTATACAGAGGCATGAATATGAATATGCTTAATGTGATACCCTTAACACACACCCCCCACACACAAACTCTCACCCACCCCAACCCCCCAAAAAAGAGAAAAATCCAAGTGCCTTGCTCTGATAAGTAGGTTAAGCTCCTATCTGTTAATTAGGCTATTTCAGATGTGACTAATTTACCAGCCATGGGCATACAATATGCTAAGCGCCGGGGATTTAGCGGGATGGAGAGGGACGCTCCCCGTGAGCATCCTCCCTGATAGGACCAGCCTTTTCAAAGCTCCCAGCCCAACACAGGTTGCTATTTTAATCATCGCTTCACCCCCTATCTGTCGGCGCATAATGGCGCCCGCCGAAAATTAATACATTAAAGGGAACGGAGATAATTGTCTTTATCTGCGAAAAGTCGAAAATCCCTGCCAGTCTGCCACCGAACGGCCCCCAAAATACAAATTAGATTGTTATTCAATTATCAGGCGTGGGAGATGTGACGCGCGTGCCGCGACACACGCGTCTGCGTCCGCGTTTACGTCTGTTGGGTTTGCTGACCTCACTCACGTTCCGTTTCATGTGTGTGAGAGAGAGTGTGTGTGTGAGTGTGTGTGTAATTCCCGCCATCTCCAGCAGATGCTGCCAGAGTGCATTGTTTACAGAGTGCAGGTTCGCCGAGATTTCTCTCTTCTGCTATTTTTTCCCCCACTCTTGCTTCCCTCTTGCAGCCGTGAGCACCTTTTTATATCACTGTGTCTTATTTTGGATTCTGCCAGTATCTCAGATGCTTAAAATCGCCTCATTTGAGTGAATCTGGCTGAGTGGTGTTTTTTTTTTTAGCACACAGGCTGGTATGGGAATGTGTTTCTCTTCTCTATCAAAGAAAAAGCACAGTGTGAAATAAGTGAAATAAAACCGGTGATACGGCAAAAATATAATTGTTATTATGAATGAGTTGGAACAGACTCTGCCACTTTTAAATCCTAAATAAAACGTAATAATAATACATTTTATTTTTTAGAGCGCTTGTAAAGATACTCAAAGTCGCTTTACATGCAGAGACAGTAATAAAATACATCAACATGTTTACATATAATCAGATGGTTAAAAACAATATTTTAAATCTTTTAGTAATAATCTTTTAATTTAGAAAAAATATGGATTCAATTAATCACTGTTGTTTCATTAGCACTGTTGTAACAGGAGGAAAAAATGCAATAATTTAAATTAAGATAATTGCATATTGAGCTCATTTGTGATCCTAAACTATGAAGCGGTTTCTATAGTATTATACTGTATTATTTACTCTCTGGTCTAAATGTGTGTTTTGTGATCTGTTGTCAGTGTTGTAGTAGAACTGACCAAACCATGACTTTAGATTGGACTCAAAATAGAAAAAAGGAAAACACACTTTTGCTCGTTTCTGTTAGTGTTTCTATGGGATTGTGGTAGATTCTTAGCTTTCAGCTAACAGACCTGGATATTTGTAACCACTCAGTATTAAAGGCAGTATCTGAAGCTTGTGAGGGATATTCCATGTGTTCTCTGAGGTTTGCAATTGGAATATTAACCTATATTTGACTTCACAGAAGAATTTTCCAAGTGGCATTGAGCTGCTGGTGTTTATCCTGTGAAGGGAACCACATTGGCTTAGCTTCCGTTCATATTCAGTCTGTGTCATATCCAGGGATGGGTACCACAACCCGGTTCTTAATTGGTCCCAGTTCATAATTATAAAAGAACAAAGTATCGATTAACACTGACGGTAACGGTTCTGCTGTCTGGAGAAATAAAAACACAACAGGAGAGAGCTCGCACTTATGGAGTGAGGATGGCGGAGAGAACCAAACGATCCAAAGTTCGGTTCCACTTCCCCTGTGGGGACACGGACAACGCTCACTGCAACAAGCGCTAAAAGAGTTTTACTCATAAAGGCGGAAACACAAGAAATTTATCAAAACTTCCAGCCAGAGTGCATTATGTGCAGAGAGAGAAACGCAAAGTTCTCGACTGTCTAGCTTCTACTGCAGTCTCCGCCCCCTCAGGTCTGTATGCTCTGTTAAAATAACGAAACAAACATCCCAAAATGTCTCTAAATCAGTGTTAATCATTTAATAAACACACATTCAGTTACATACAGCCTACATATAGGCTAAATATTTGGAGTATTTTATGCAGTAGCCTAAATAAATATTAAACATTAAAATGACTTGTACTGCTACAGTACTGCATTTACAAATACATCAAAAATAATAAATTAAGAAATTATAAAGTGGAGCTCACCTAAAAATGAATTTGTAGTGAGTCCAGACTAGGGTTTGGCTTAAAGTGTTGTTCTAAATTTGTTTCGGTTTTATAATTAAACGCAACAAAAAGAACTGATAAGAGTACCGATAAAGTACCGAATCGATAAGCGGTATCGATAGAAGTAGTAATACTGTTAAAACCTCAATGATACCCATCCCTATCCAGAGGGACTAGAACAGCTGTTTCCTTCAAAGAACCCATTGGAAATCGAAACGTAGCTGGTTGATTCCTCTGTCACTCCATAATTATGTTGGTGGTTAATCTAAAGTAGAAGGAATTCCAGCATCTGAAGGCCTAACCAATGGGAGAGCTCGTCTAACCATATCTACCTAGATACCACACAGATTTTTTTTATTTAACCCTTAAAACTTAAAAACTTTTCCAAACCTATCTTTTAATAAAGCCCTTTTTTTAGTAGCCCAAAATCACTAGCCCGAGGGTTCCAGTGGACCGTGTAAATCATACACTCAGCATGTCGCATTGTAGTTCATCACAATAACATTATATCATATTGACCACCTGTACCTGCAACTATAATACTTCTGAAGGGGCCTAATTTCATTCCTTCACCACAGCCAAAATATCCAGCGGCCCGTTCATTGGGTTTGGACTGTTTCACCGCATTAGGACCGGACCGCTTTTATATCCAAGGCGCAGCTCGATCGTTAGGTGCTAAAAGTGGGTTACCACCATCCCTTCGGTCATATTGCAGTTGCTTGGAAGAAGAAACTCCAAGAGAGTTTCACATAATATCTCTCTTCCACCCGCCACCGCTTGATATCTCTCTCATCCCTCTCTTTAATTAACTCGACACAAAATATGTGAATGAGCAAACAGCATGTTATAAGCGGTATTTTTTCACAGAACACACAGGCACATTAAGAACATGGTGGTTTAGAATAATGGGACAGCCCTGTCGGAGGCGAGGATTATTATGGATATGCACGACACGGCCGGCAGGCATGTCTTCCCGCAATCCTGGAACGGGTAATTTCACCTTAGTCTCATCTCTTTGAAATGGGACTTGCCAAGCAATCACTTAGATGGAATAGTGTGGATAAAACTGGTAAGATTCAATTTTTTTTAAATCAGAACAATTTCCTGAGCAAGTTCCGCCACAAAAGGAGCCAACGGAACATCAGATGCTTCGACTACTGTAACAAAATGCACCTTTGATCTTTTCTTCCTCTTTATCTTACATCCAAACCGAAATGACTATAATGCTGCTGATTTCGCCTCTGTTTGGTCCACATTCACCCTCTCTGATAAATCAGCCCAGTTTCAGGGGAATGATATCTGTAACAGAAACGTATTTCAGTTAATTTCAGTTAATTTTGCCATAATTTTTTTTTGCCATGTTATTTCAATGGTTATTCCATTATGGACACTAAGAAACAGGAGCACACTTGTTTAAATATGATTATTATGTACAGGTGACAGGATTATTCGTCTGGAGACACCAGGAGACACAAATAATCCTCCAAAAAATCTCATTAATCTGTTATTAAGAGTTATATGCAGCCATGGATAGTAAGAAACAGGAACACAGTGGTTTATGTGCACTTATTTTACACACGGTTAACACAGTTAATCGTCAGAATAGTCTGATTAATCGGTTAACATAGGTAATGTTTTTTCACAGATAGTAAGAAACAGAAACACAGTTGTTTATGTGCATTTTTCTTACACACGGTTAACACAGTTAATCAGTAGAATAATCAGATTAATCGGTTAATAACAGTAATGTTCTATAAAGGATAGTAAGAAAGAGAAACAAATTTGTTTATATCTAATTTTTTACACAGAGTTGACACAGTTCATCATCAGAAGAGTGCGATTAATCGGTTAATAACAGTAATGCTCTATCAAGGATAGTAAGAAACAGAAACATATGGACGTCACGATTAATCCCCAGAATTCTAATCGATAGTGACGGCCCTCAGTGGCGGAGCTCGAAGCGCAGCCCCAGACTGTAACTTTGCCTCCATATGTGTTGGGCTTTCATTTCTTCGCTGGGTTTGTTTGGATCAGTAGTGGAGCGCCTGGGTCAAGTGAGTCTGCAGACTTGAGGACTTGGCGAGTTTATTAATGTCTCAAGGCACCACCTCCTGACCCTGTCAAATCAAATATACTGTGCGCTGATCCGCATCTTCGGAGAGGACAGCCTTAGATGATAGATATCGAGTGAACTGCAACCCCTTCAAAATGACATGGACCCAAGTGCCCACATTGCTCAAAAGCCAGTTAACCCCCACCCCCCCCTTTTGACACAAAAGCGAAGGACCTGGAGCGCCATTGTGTTTCTGTTCGCCAGCCCTCGGAATAAAAGGCACTTGTTTATATACTGCATTACCCCACATTTTGAAATGGCGACCGCGGGGCTGAACACCACTATCTTTTGTTGCGTTCGTCTTTGAATCTGCTTCTCTGATCGCCTGGGTCTGGGGCTTGCAGGCAGGCTTTTTGGTTTTTTTTGTGTGTTTTGTTTTGTTTTGTTTTGTTTTTCAGTTGTTTTGTAGTGAGCTGGGCTGGATCATTTTCCTTCTTTCTCTTTTTTTCAGGATGTGATGAACCCTACTCAACAGTGTGTTAACTGAAATGAGAAGTGACAGATTCACTAAGGGATAATCTCGCTGCCCAAGACACAGATATTACTCGGTGCATGCACATTACTGTACGGCCCGGCAGAGCTCTGCACGGACCCCCAACAATGGACCCACTCTCTATTGATCTTTGTCAGACTAATTTGATCAAAGTGGGCTTCTCTGTTATTAAATAGTGGAGGATCAGTCAAGGCTGGGAGGGATGGGGGATATATATTGAGTGAGTGAGTGTGTGTGTGTATGTGCATTAAGGAATGTGTTGCTTTGGTAGCAAATATCAGAATGCAGTATAAAACCAAGTACAAAATCGGTCTCTCCGTTTCATTCCCACATAAATATTGTCAGTTTATTGAGCGCTGGCAATCATTTTAATATATTATTCTTACGCACAGCTGTACATCTATGAATCTTGTGATTGTCTCATGGATTCTGTGTTGACACACATTGCCTTACGTCGGGAAATCATTGAGCCGTCACAATTACTTGATTAAATGAATCTGTTTAAACATGCATGCTTGGTGAATCTGCTTAATGATTACACAGCAATTTGAATGACAGACATTACGGATGGGTATGGTAAAGCAGCACTAAACTGGTACCTGCCCTAGGTCAGTACTGTGGTATTGATAAGATCCTAGATGATGTATATGGCAGTATTCATGCAGAGTTAATGTAAACGACAGTCTTTTTCAAATGACTGATGTTGGATTGGATCGGTAGGAGGGTTTGGGTGCACTCTGCACAGTAGACATATTGAAATAAAAGTATATGTATACGTATACACATATTTATCTAACAATTAATAAGTTATAGTAAAAAATGTGTTTATGGTTGTAAAGTATGCGATGTCTTTACTTTGTGTTTACTTTGTTCTTTTTAATGGAGAGTGGAATCATTGGGAAGTGTCGGTATTTATTATCCGTGCCAGTATCGATCTGTAAAGTGTCCGTATCGCTGCCAGTACAATACTAGACGGTACTCATCTTAAATAACACAGTATCCTCAATCTATGTGTAGCGAAATCTGAACAAGGCGGGCAATTAGTGCTCACTCAACTTTGTGAACTAGAGGAAAAAAAATAATCGAAACAGAGGAAATAGAGGAAACCCACACCTGCAGGATCTCACTAATTCTCATGTGCTAACGGTAAATTAAATGTTTCACTGTCATAAATTGCATGCATGTAACTGCACAATATTGTAATCTAATGGATAGTGAATTTTATTGTATAATTTTTAAAAATTGTATCATTTTTGTTGTCCATGCTGTTAATACAGTTCTCATGAAAAAAATGTATTTAACTATGTTTTTGTTTGGAGACTTTTCATATACATACACAGACACACACACACACTTTCAAAAACATGTGTCCAAGAATTCAGGTGTGTGTGTGTGTGTGTGTGTGTGTGTGTGTGTGTGTGTGTGTGTGTGTGTGTGTGTGTCTGTGTGTGTGTGCTGCAGCCTGCAGAGAAAGTCCACTATCACCAAAAAAAAAAAGAATCCAATATTCACTGCAGCCTGTGGCGCTACATCAAACACAGCAGAACAGCTGCGAGCTGGTGCCCCAACTTCAGCTCTGATATTTGAGTTAATTTTGCCTTTGTATATTGCGTCGTGACTCCCGGTATCAAGACGTGTATCGTACTCCAGGAGACCTGCCAGTTCCTGGCCCTTTCCGAAGTTGCAATTGTTTATAAAAACATAATGGAGTCTCGGCCCGGCGCCCCTCACCTTTTGTTCCCGGGTGGAGCGGCGTCGTGGACCGAGGAGAAATCTCGGGGCTGAGGGGTGCAGCTCTTGTGTGGATGCTCTCTGGAAGGTGCTGCAAGGTGGCAGTGGGGGTGACGGGCTGGGAGGGTGTGGGGGTGCAGAGCCATTAAATAAAGTGTTCATTGTTGCCTTTAATTAAATCGTCGATGCGATCGGAGCCAAGCAGGAGATTGGATTGTATGACATATCTCTAGCCTCCGCTGAGAGCTCCCATCAGCTATGTCGAAGATATCGGGAGTGGAGCATAAAGTCAATTACAGCTCCAACAGGGAGCAGATAGAGGAGAGTGGGGGTGCAAAACACACTCTCAAACGCCATAGTTTAGTTTGAGAGCATTTCAGAGACATCGGCGAGACGAAAGTCTTACATAAAAGGGGAACATGGGTGTAGAGACTGGACAAAACCAGTATATAGGTATGTCATGATTAACCAGTTTCACGATTAACCGTGATTAATTAATGGCAAAGTCTCCTCAGCACCGTGTTTCTGTTGGGGCTGTTAAAAGCGTTGATCCCGACAGGACTATCAGCGGACTGGTAGGACTCGCCTGGACAGGACATTCAGACAGTGATGCCTCACTCCAGCGTACTAAACACTGGCAGAGGAAACAACGTAACACACTTTATTTATTTATACGATGGGTCTGTGTTTATTTCTTTTTCAACAGTAGTAAATAAAAAGTAAAAATTCCTAAAGAATGTGATGGTCGAGCTACATTGTGTGAAATTAATACATGAGAAATAATCGTGATAATGGTGAAACCGTGATTATTTCCCAGACGATAATCGTGACACCCCTACTAGTATATGGCTTTTGGGGAAAAAATACCTCAAAATCCATCAAAATTTGACGAATTGTATGTAGAGTTAGTCATTACTAAGATAAGACAAGAACAAACTTTAGTTATTCGGAGGGAAATTATTTTGTGACAAACATGCTGCGAGAGAAATACAGATAAGACAATAAAGAGTTTTAAAAAGACAGTAATAGTGCAAACAGAATATCAAAATAACTAAAAATCATATTAACAGAAATAATAAAACAGTAGATTAGGGTTGCAAGCGATGATGAAAAGTGACTTAGTGTTTGTGCCTTTACAAATCCGATGACTGCGTTAAATGAGATTGCAGTGGGTGGTGTGATGGTGGTGAAACTAACATTCAGTAGTATACAAATGAAAACAAATACTAGGAATCAACTGATCTTATTGTTTTGATGAATAATTGAGTATTGAAACCCATGCTATTTATAATAGAAAACACTTTTACTTCATATACTTGAAAGTGATACATTAGTGACCTCCTGCTGCTGTGAGTCCCCTCTCTTCCAGTGATGCTCACAGAAGCTATTTTGCATATTTACTGCAGTTTGTTTCTTTGATTATTTCTTGAGCTTTTAGATGCCTCATTAGGAATTGCCCCTTGGGGACTGATGACAGTTCGTTTCAATTAAGGTACAGCTGTCACTATGGTTTATATAAGTAATAAAGTGATATCTGCCAGTTATTGTGACGACTGGGGATTCATTATTTATAATTGCTAGCATTGCATTTACTTCTGTAACATGCATCTGTAACTACAAATAAGGACATTAACCAGTTTCCTCCCTTTCAGCCACAGTGTCAAAATCTATCAAGCATATTTAGTTGATTTGTTCGTTTATTTAGTACTTTGTTTTTCTTCTTTCTACAATTTTTTATGCCGGTATTTTTCCATTTTTAGTGTCAGGAATTATGCACATGAACAAATAAAATTGATTCAGTTAAATTCTGTTCGACACTTCAATGCTAAAAGTATGTTCCCGCTTGTGGCGAACGTTCAGACGGCAAAACACGACTTTATAATGACCTGCAGGGACACGGTTTATCTTTCTGATCACACCGAGTTAATCGATTCGTAATTTAATAATTAAATTTCCATTTAAGAAACGGGTTTCTCTTTAGCTGACATTATGGAAATGATGTTGGTGTAATAATAAAGTAGTCCAATCAAAATAAGGTTTACAAACCATTTTTAGCAGTAGCAGCACTCACTCAGTTTGTAAACTTTTATGAATTTAAACTTTTAAGGATTCATTTAAACTATTCTAGGATTTTTTTCAAAAACAGTTATACACGTACAATGTGTATTGAAATATATGCAATATAATGAAGAGAAAATTAAGGTAATAAAATAAAACGAGTTAATAAAAATGTGGAGAAAACTTTCAAATAAACAAATGCGTAAAGAAGCGGGAAGTGTAAAGAAGATCCGAAATGTGCAAACGCATAGAGCATGTGCTATAAAGTGCAGTGTGCTAGTGTCTGTTGATCCAAACATTGTCTGATGCTCTGATACATATTTAATGTTCGGAATGCTGGCTGGCCTGGTCCAGAGATGTCTGTGTTGGGCTAGGCTGACCCCAGGTCTGTGTGTATTGACTAAAGGGAGCGCCCCCTCTGATTGGGAGCAGAGATTAATGCCTCGAGCCTGATATTGTTTGCGCTGTGCTCACGGCAGTAGATTGAAAGGGTGCTTGAGGTACTAGAGGTCAGAACTTCACCCTGAAATTATTTTAAAGAGGACTTGAGCAGTCCTTCACGCCGCAGCCAACGGCGCTTCTGAGACACCCTGGAGTGTTAACGCGACGAGGGAGCGGGGAATTCTCAATATGTTCGCTTAATCAGCGCAATTAAAATGGATGTGCTCTGGCATGGCGCGCCAGCGAAGATGAGGGCGCCGCTCTCGGCGGAGGGAGGATCCCGTCCTCCGTTTCCACGACCCCGGACCACAGAGTGATGGGAGGCGGCCTCGGGAAGGCGTTTTAAATGTATGAGCCGCAGCCCAGCCGGTGTTTATTTTGTTTATCTCAGAATTGTATGATACGCTTGTCAGAAATATGAATGCCACCAAACAGAAATGGATAAACAGCTTTTTTTTCGAAATAAGATCAAAATGTGAGATTAAACTTGCGTGCACTGCAAAAAAAATTGGTGTATTTATTATCCCCACCTCCACCACCACCACCACTACACCCCCCACCCCCACCCAGATGAAAAATTGCAGGCCATACATCTAAACTCTGACAACATAATTGATTTTCTATTGATGTACTACCCGGCCGCGCTTATCCTTAATTCTATCATTGAATTTAATGGCAGAAAATAAAAGCTATCGGATCTTCTCGAGCCCACTGAGATGGAAGAGAGCCCAAGCGCGGAGAATATCAACCTCGGTCGTCATCTCATGCCTCACGTACAAGATCGAACTTGAGGAATTACTTTTATGACCAAGAGGCCGATTTAAATATTGATGTTGGAGAGCGCCGCTGTTTTTACTCCAAGCTGAAAAGCAAAATGTAATCTTGAGATATTACAGTGACACTTGACGAACAGGGTAAATAAACGGAGTCTGAGGATGAGCTGTTTTTCGCCCGGCACTGGCGGTTATCCACAAATGACGAGCCGATTTTTGTGATTTTAGTGATATGTTTATTTATGTTATTTAGTAGACGCCTTTATCCAAAGCGACTTCCATTCCCTAACTACAGGGGACAGTCTCCCTGGAGCCACTTGGGGTTAAGGGTCTTGCTCAGGGACCCAGTGGTGGTGCTGGAGGTAGGATTCGAACCCATGACCTCATGGTCCATAGGCAAGTATCCTATTCACTGAGCTACCTCCACCCCATATGTTTAAATATACGTTTGGAGCTGAAAGAACCGGCTCTTCTTTGAGAGCCGAGCCAGAAGAGCTGAACTTTCCATCGCTAGTAAAGTAATGAGTGAAGCTGTTGTCATAGTAACTGGAACAGCAGCGCCCCCTGTCTACAGACACCGTCCAGAATAACATCCAGGAAAACTTCATCTCCTGAATTTACCAGACTGGTCACGGGTCCGGACAGAACCATCACTCGGTCCGGATCCGGACCCAGGTCCACCATTTGGTGAAGCCTGATTTAAAGCCATTTTGAATCCACAAAATATTTCATTGCTATGATTAAAGTGTTTAGTCCTGTCTTACTGTTTTGATTGTCTCTATTCTCTTTGTAAGGCCTCTTTTTTCTTAATGTCTCTTTGTCTGCACGTTTCTGCCTCCACCAACTCCAGACCAGGCAGGACGTCAGTTACAACAGCGTCTTCCGCCCTCTCGCTCGTTATCGGCGGTCGTGGCGGACACCGGCGTGTATTTGAGGCGCGATTACGAGCCAGGCTGCTCCTGGATGTTTGTAACGTGATAAAAAGTTTTGGATGAGCTTCAAAAGCAGGTTTGGATAAAGGCCTCTGCCTGTGTCTTGGCTGAATGAGACAATCATTTTCAATGGGCCTCTACTGCTCCGCGCTGTCTCCCCACGAGCCTCTCCCCCCCGAATGCCTTGCCGAGGGTTCGCTGCTATGAATGTTTGTTGATTTCCCTCTGAAATCAAGGAGCAGATTAGTTTGAATTGGTTGGGAACGAGGCGGCGAGTCTAGGTGGCTCGCTGTTGCCCAGACCCATTTTCCATTTCCTGTGTGTGTGTGTGTGTGTGTGTGTGTGTGTGTGAGTGTGCGTTTGTTCGCGGATGCGCGTGTGTGTGTGCGTACTGAAGGTGTGAGGGAGAGGGCAATGGTAATTACCGTCTGTTTCTCTGGCGCAGTCATCGCCACCGCACTGCTTCCAGTCCTGCGTTTCCCCCCCAGATCAGCCCGACAGCTTGTGTTTGCGTTCGCAGTGTATCGAATTCCAAATCTGGTCCCAAACAACAACAACAACAACAACAACAGAAAGCAGAAATCTACGTCACCACCGCGTATTCCCTCTCACACGGACTCCCCACCACATCCCGATCTCTCCCCACCAGAAGTCTGCACTGGGGGGGGGGGGGGGGGGGGGGGGGGG
>JBBMFX010000026.1:482588-495279 GCA_037832545.1 Rhabdalestes septentrionalis
TATATATATATATATATATATATATATATATATATATATATATATATGTGTGTGTATATGTATATTTCAACACTTTTGTATTTCTGTTGGAAGGAGAAAAGGCTGGGAGTTTACTGTCATTCAGCACCATTTTGTAAGGACTCAGTGCTGTTTTTGGCTTTTCCCCAGAGGTAGGGATTTCATCGGTGGTGTGGATTTGGTGGGTAATAATTTTGGTATGTCCAATATTGTCTGTACACAACCTGGGCCATTCCAGCAGCAGCTCTTTGTTGTTCCTTATTGTCTGCTCGTATGTCAGCTTATGCACATGTACAAAGTTATTCTTTGTGGATGAGTGGAAAACAGGAGTGGAAAACAGAGTCCTGAAAGTGCGCGAAAGGGTCATTAAAAAGAGAGATTTCCACCTTTTTGGAACATTCAGCTTTAAGGGGAAGAAGATCTTCATGTGATGCTTCAGCAGCTACAAACTAAACGTGGTGCTGAGGGATCATGCCGATTGCAAATTCCAGCTCTGAACTGCATGTACATGCTTGTGGAGGATCCTACTTCAGGTGTGGTCTTGTGATCATGGAGATCAGAGGGGCATGGGTTCACATCCCAGCACTACTATAGGCACCACTGAGGAACCCTTGAGTAAGGTACCGTCCCCACACGCTGCTCCTCGGGCGCTGTGTTCCTCACTGCTTGCTGCTTCGCCTGGTGAATGGGTTTAAATATGCAGGAAGAATTATGTGCCTTTCACTGTGTTCTGTGCTGCTTTCACATATGACAAATGGTCACTTCACTTCACAGAGACACAAAAAAAGGAACAATAGAATAACGTCCATCTAAAAATATCAAGTCTAAATGCAGTCTAAATGCAACCCATGAACACTGCAGAATATCCTCAGTAGAAGTATATACATGCTGGGGATAAATAACTTAGCGGGTAAAACACATGCCTGTGAACCCGATGATCACAAAGTTGCAGGTTCAATCCCCCCTCCCCCCCAAATGTATACCGTTATCTCCTTGAGCAAGACACTTAAAGCTCCATGTCTACAGGCAGTCTCTCATTGAAGAGGCGGGGTCTCCCTGAAGAGGCGGGGTCTCTGTGCGCTTTCAGACGAACCCTGGAGCGGTTCGGTTCCTTTGTGGTGAGAACAGGATGCGAACTGGAACAGTACTGCGCCTTTCTGCACTAATCCAGCTGTCGTAGTCTGCGCTGCTGTGCATTATGGGATGAGGAGACCTGGAGCTGTGAGGAGGTCCCATTAGGTCCCGACTTTCAAAAACTCATAAGAATATTTTGGATACAGCCAGTCGTACAGTTTGAAAATTATTATAAAATTATAAAAATTGTTGTATCCTCACTTTTACTTCCGGGAGTTCCATTGAAATTTTCCTGCAAATTAATTCTGACCAATCCAAGAGCAGTTTAGGAAATACCTTCAATGGCACACCTGGCCAGCGAGTGATGTAGATGATGTAGGTGTTGACGTGACGCATTTTGGTTCGTTTTAACTGGACCAGAGTGATCAGTGCAGTGTGAAAAGGACCCAAAACAGCAGAAAAATGCTACAATGTATCATTTGTTGTTCGTGGTCCGGAACAAATGAACCCAACCACAGATGTGAGAGCACCTGCCAAATGCCCCTTTAAGTTAATTACTTGTAACACAAATAGTGGTTAAGAGTATGTTTTGCACACAGTAGCATATGTACCATATCAGTAATACTGACATTTTAAGAAAATAAACACGAATGGTTGGTTAAACTGTTATGTTCAATTATTTAACTTTATTAAATTGCCTTTTATTTTTTACAGTAGGTCATTTGACATACAGTATTTTTAAAATTACCATCTAATGACCTACTGATGTTCCTCTCTGTGCCATGTCACAACTAGCAGCTATTGGGCAGATGAACGGCCTGGTGGTGCGGGAATTGGTCCTGCAATCAGAAGTTTGGGGGTTTGAATACGAAATGCTAGCGTCATTACCGAATTATCCTTAAGTAAGGTACCAGCCCACAGCTTCAATTGGTGAATGGGTTAAATGCAGAGAACATTTTTCATTAGAGTTTATCACCAGTCAATGCTACTTGATTTGACCACTCACATGCTTGGAATTCATAATTACGATATTTCCTCACTTGAAGGAGGCGTCAGTTTGCTGTAATATGTGAGAGCTGAAAGAAGACCTAGTTACGTCTGTGTGAGTGTTTTTACGGTTGAGGGAAAAGATTATCTCGAAAATTAGCTTGCGGTATTTTCCAATTAAGTCAGAGGTGCGGAACAAGTGCCTCGTTAAGATCCGGAGAGAAAACTTCAGTCCTACTTCAGATACTCACAATGGTGTTCTTTAGGGATGTCACGATTAACCGGTTTCACAATTAACCCTGATTTAAAATGGTACGATTATTAAATCGTAAAGGCTCCTCAACACCACACTGACTGTACAACCAGCAAATGACGGCTCACTAAACAACGGCAGAGGAAAAAAACTGAATATGCTTCATTTCCACCAATGAAGCAATTGTTTGGATACCCCAAGAATACATAAGGACATTTTCAAGCCAACAGGAATTTTATGTCTTTAAAAAATAAGACAGCAGTAAATAAAAGGTAAAAACTTCAAAAGAATGTGTTTGTCTATATTGTGAAATTAAGAGATGTGAAATACTCATGAAACCGCGATTATTGTGCCATCAACATCAATAATCGTGACGCCCCTAGCGTTGTTACGCAGAAAACAAACTACAGCATCTTATTCAACTAGACAATAAACAGTCCTACTAATCATCCACCCATCCTTTCCTCCATCCATTCATTGAACAGCTATATATCTGCCCATCTTTCTCACTATCATCTTTATATTCACCTATTCATATTCATCTCTTATTTACCTGTCTATCTATCCATCCATCTTTCACCCATCTCGCAAGGTTCATCTATCTACCAAAGTATCTATCCACTTATTTATCTTCCCAACATTTTAGTTATGAATTATCCACCGAAATGTATATGTATCTTTAATTGCATTTTCCCTCCTGTTTGATTGCATTCGATTCTTACGCAACCATCTTCCAACCTCTGGTTATCCCCTAAATAAACAGGCAATTTTTCTTACTGTGCCTTTTAGACTAAGATATGTAAACGATCTTTTCTCTGATTGGCTGTGCTGTATTGCACCTTATTCAAAATGCAGAATATCTTGGTTTTGTTCCTTCACATCTAGTAAGATTAGAAAACAAGCCGTTTTTGCAGCTTACTTTTCCTATATGGATGGGAGAGTAAACACACATTTTGGAACTTCAGGAAAAATTATCTGTTGATCTACCAATCCATCGACCTACCCATGCATCTATCTGCTGTCGATCGATCCACCTTCCCAGATATTTAGCTACATCTATGTATCTAAATGTCCATCCAGCTATTCATCTTTACATATATCTTCAATCTACCATCAGTCAATCCATCTATTCATCCCCCCAGCTATTTAGCGATATATCATGTATTTTGTCTCCTTCTATCCACCCATCAGCTATCAGTCAGTCCATTTATATATCCCTCTGTCTGACAAACTATGTATCTACCCATCTATCCTGTCGTCTATCTTTCTGTCCCTTCGAATTCCACCTGTCCCCATTTAATTAAACAGTCTTTGGCTGCTTATTTAAGATAGTTCAAGGGTCCTCAAACTAAATTTCTGGCAGGTGTATTGATTTTAAGTACATAAATCCGAAAAATTAGAAAGATTGGAGGTTTATAAAACAGTGTCGGTAGTAAAACAATAATTTTGGCGTTAGTCGGTATGGAATGTAAAAGTAAACGTGTGTAATCTCTCCCTCTGGAACAGTCGAACACACTTAAAGCGTTTTTATTACTATTGTTCTGAGAGAAACAGGTGAGGTATAACAGGAAGAGGTGTGATTTCTACAGGCTGCGGGTTTGATCCCTCTCATTTTAAACCGATACAGAATAAATGAGTGAATAATTAGACTGTTTAGACAGTTATTTCCAAAATAAAACCAGCAGCCCAGATTCAAACATGTGCTCAAACAAAAGTCTTCTTCAGTGGGTCTTGTTCAGAGTAGGACTATCAGGGTTGGTTAAAGGTAACATTTATCAAGACAAAAACACAAACTCAGCTCACAGCACCTACCATGCATAGTGTGTCGTGAGTTTACCACGAAATATTTTCAAAAACAAGACTTTATCTGGGTTCAACCCCAAAAAACAGTCAACAACATCCTTTCTATTCTTTTTCAGTCATGGATACAAACTCGAAGCTGAAACAACAGGCTTTTAAAGCTCAGAAACATCTCTCACCTGGGAGAAACTTTCCTCGAAGCGAAGGGTTTAAGTCCTTAATGAGAGAAAACGCAGCTTTTCAGTTTTTTTTAATGTGTTCCGCTGTCCAGAAAGTGTGTGAAGATTCAGGAGCAGCTCCAGCGACCCCCTCCGAGAGAAGAACCTCCCAAACACAGGCTGACGTCACCAAACACCCCCTACCGTAAACCTCCGAGTAGCCAAACGTTCAATTAACTTTTCGAGGGCCCGTATATTACAAAATTACCGTACTTCATGTGATTGGTTTTTATGCCGTATTTATGTTTATAAGATTTTACTTAGATATTAATTATACTGCATCTAATATATGTATGTTTTTATTCATTTACTATATTATATTACACCGTATACATTTTTATACTGTATTTAATATAATTTCCCTAAAGCCAGATTTCTACTTTTATGATAAAGTATGATAAAGTACCTTTCTGACAGCAAACATTAGAATAAATGCAAACAAACAAGAAAGCAGGAAAAAGTATCACTTTCGTTTCCAAAAGTAGTTGATACTGTGTGAGCTGGTGAGGGGAACACAGGTTCGGCTCCAGATTCCTCCTCGGTTCCTCCAGCCGTGGTTGGGATAGTGAAACGCCACCAGCAGCTCCTGATTTAATTTAATGAAGGACTGATCGAGTCAAACCAGGTGTCTGATGGAAATTACAGGAATACTGACCTTCCACACGGAACACAATGATATTATCCGTATACATTTTTAGTATATTTAGGAATATTTAAATAGGGAAAAAAACACTGCTTATCTGAATAGATTTAAATATTTTTTACTAGGTGTTTGAGTTGTAAACAGTACATCTAACTCTCAATCAACATGACAAATACCCCTAACCTGTTATTCTCTACCAATTTACACTTCATCTACAGATCTATGGGTATCTAAATATCTAAAGGTCAGTGTTCTGAGTGAAGGTGAATGAGAGACATGACATGGAATAACATTCACATTAATTAAACAAATTCCTTTAACAGCTTTATTTCTTGTCTAAAAGTCATCTTAAAATAACGTGTTAACATCCGTGTGCGACTGCATGGACGGGTGAGGTAAAGGATGTAAACAAATGGAAGGATTGACTGAGGTGGAGGAGATAAAGAGTCCTGCTGTGAAATCTGTCATGAACACAACAAAATGGGGAAACTCAGTTCAGCTCAGTCCCAAAGTGTGTGGGTTTCAAAACAAAAGATGAAAAAATAACAGAAAACCCGTCACCACGTTTACTCTTTTCCATAAAACCACTCGACAGTAGGGGACGATATTGCACAAGCCTTCCTGTCCAATAGGGCTCACGTTCAAGAACAGTTTTCCCAAACCCGGACTAGACCCACACTATTTAATTTCCATCATGCATTACGACTGCGATTTAATCCGAGAAGCGCAGAGATACTGAAGCGTTAACAAACGAAAAGAAATCACTTCCTTTTAAACGGCACACGTCTGCTGCGACTGCTTATTTCCAGCCCCCAACCTCTAGAAACACTTAGGAAAGAGAGTAGAAATTACACAGACGCACGTGTCAAACAAGAAATTATTCAGTGGTTTGAAAGGAACGATGCGGCTGTGGCTTCACGAAGAGTGATGCGCAACCAAACGCAACAGGGTGATCAAAACTCGCGCGATGTTCAGAGCGACTATCCCAACGGGCTCAGAACAGCAGTGGCGTCCTTCCCTTTTAAACAAACAAAAATGGGACTTTGGATTTGATGGAAACGTGCTGGCCAGGTGCATAATCTGACACAAAGCAGAACTTCTCAACTGGAAATTTCCAAAGGGGCGAGGGAGGGGCTACACCGATAAACAATAAATGTGCCTTTGCCGGATCCTGAACTTTGGACACTCTTCACGCTTCTCAGCACCAGCAAACCTCACTTAGTTCTCCAAACGCCTCCAATATTCTCAGCAACTGGGAGATATTGCTGCTCGCAAGAGCATTTTCTCCTTTCACGCGTGTAAATCCCCGATTCACCACCACAACCGCGCGTTTGAATTACACGATCCCTAACCTATCGATTACATTCACCTTGCTCACATACACTGCACTGGCATGGATATGACGGACTGCGAATACGAGACTGACCTCACCAAGAACAACTCCATGCATTCTCCTCTCCTACGGACACGTTTCCCTCCCTAACATTACTACATTCAATGCATTCGCTGCACACGCCCTCTTAAAATCACTTAAAACTTTGCATAAATGACAAATCATTGAAAAAAAACAATAAACACAATAAAATTAAAATCAGGGAGTGCTGCTGCGCGTCGAGCCACTCTGCTTGACACGTGCGACTCCATACTAAGAAACACGCCTGGAAGTGCTGCTACCTTCCTTAGTCCCCTTATTAAAGAACAGGCACACATAAAAATCTATTTATATTTTTAAAATGTGGGCAAAAATCATACAATGTTTTCTCTACGCGGCGGCAGAATTACAGGCATGAAGTGGACTGGAAGCTTCGTAGGGAGGGTGGTCTACTAAAGACGATGCATATATTAATCAGGGTATATATTATGTACAGATATAATACACAGTTTGGAGGCTGCAGGCCATCTAGTCGAGGTTTTTGTGTAAAATCTCCAGCGCAGGGTTTAAGGTGTCCGGCTGGTAAGACTGAAAGGAATCGCTCTCCTTCGCCTGGTGGAAACAAAACGAAGAGGAAGAGGAGAGCATCGACATTTTAGAAGGTGTACTTTGTACATATTCTTTTAACACTTTGGCCCTCCTGGTTTTGGCCAATTGAAACCCATGAAAACCACATCTTTTAATTCCTCACAAAATTAGGGTTAAAACACTTTATCCATTTTTGGCCAAGCAAGCAATATTATATAATATTTTATTTAATGGCCATATATTAAAAAATATTTAATAGTGTTAAATACATTTTTGCTATTTTTACTACATAAAGTTTGTAACTTATTGATATATTTAATGAGTTGAAGATAAAAAGGTAAAGATCTGAAAAATCTCCAGACCCTTGGGTTTTTTCATCCCATATGCATGAACTCAGATCCATTTATCCATAAAAAAAAAGAGAGTGAATTGGACAAAGGTGTCCCACAGGGGGCCCAGAGGGTTAAAGCACAGGTGAATGAACGTGGCTTGACCTGCAGAGCTGGAAAGTTACAGCTTTCACATGGTTCTGCTGTACTCAATGCCACTTTTGGACGAGATGCCTGACCAAGGCAGGAAGCTGCGCAGGAGACTCTGTGCTTGGCGGTAGATCCTCTGTGGAATGGAGCACGGGCTTAGGCTGGCCAGCGCGGACCCTATATGATGAATATAATCAGTGAGGAAGGAGTTAAGGATAACAACAGGCTGCAGCAGTTCACATTTCATTAAGATCATCATTAGTCATAATCGGAAAACCCGACTGAATTGCCTACGTTACGACTGCACAGACACACATAGACAGCAACAATATAAAAAAATATAGTACCCAGAAAAATACTCGGTACAAAATACACTATGCTATATATATATATAATAAATAAATAACTCACTGATAAATAACTTACAAATAGAGTTATTCTCTATACTGAGTCAATTAATGAACATAATAGAGATCAGTAGCAGATAAGCAATATTGACATAAGTTGTGATACTGCCCATGGTGAGATTATTATAAGAAGATATTGCAGTCATAGTGATTTAGCACTTAGTAATGGCAGGGAGAAAACGGCACTGCTCTGTTCTATACATTAATTACATTTAATCGATTAATTACATTAAATCAATGTATCAGTTTACTGAAAATGGATCAGTTCATCAATCCAGTGTTCTTTCTAATATACTTTACGAAGTTATAACAACACAATTTAACAATACAGATGCAGAACAAGAGGTTTATCCCTCTGATGTTATGCAATCTCTCACAATGACTGCAAATATCGACCATAACACACCTACAAGCATGTTTTCAGTATTGAAATTGATTTTCGATTCTGAGGTCGAGACTTTTTTCAACTGTACGGGAAATAGGCTCAGTTTTTACAGGGCTCTCACTACACACTATACAGATTTGGGTCAGAATAACAGGCAGTATTAAATAAAACAGTACAACTGAACCATAAACAATACGAAAACATGAAAGGGTGTCTGATTTCAATTACTGGCAGAAGGTTTAATGGAAGTGGTTAATAAGAAGTGCTCCGAAAATACTGTGTGTAAAGGTTACAGCCTTAAAAAACATTAAAGAGCATTATAAAAGGTCCGTATTTTAGGCAAGCTTTTGCTTATCTACACATTAATGAGGGCTCGCTGTTGTGTATAAACACTCTGGCTCTGGGACTCAAGCTCCCGTCTAGAACAAACAGGCTTAAACACACACACACACATACACACACAGAAAAAGGATATAAGATCGTCCAAGGAGGATGCCCGCCGTTGATGTAGAGGACATATGTGAAACCATCCTTGAGTACTCCCCGGATGGAGTAATAATAGGGCAAGTAGTGATGCTGCTTAAAGTCTCTGTTCTCATAAAAGTGGATGGCGGTGAGATTGGTGGTGAGAACATGGAGATAAATGGCCTTGCAGTGGTCCTGGGCTGTGGTGGAGATGTGGTCCTTTAGACTGTCCAGCAATAGAGAACCTGGAGAAAGGACAGAATTTAAAATCACCATCTAATTTACCCCAGTTTCCACTAACCCTGGATACAGCTGATCAGTCAAGACATGTTCAGTGCTCAACTTTGGCTTCATTGTCAAGTCAATAGTCACCCCAACTGTCTCTCAACCCACTCAAACTGCATCCATTTCCTTGTTAAAGTAACCCAGGCTTGTCCATAGCATTTAGGACACAGTTTTGACACACGGTGAGCTATAAAAATGAATATTTCACAAAATGAATAACTTTCATAGGGACTAGTATTCACACAGCAGCCATAAAGAAGACCAATGTTATACTAAGATTGCAGATTTGATGCACATTGTCACAAAACTGATTCTTTTACCCCTGAGGTCGGGTTTGAACTGGTTGCCAGAAGTATCTGACCACAGGATTTGACTAAATGTAAAGTTTTGTGTCTTTTCATAGTTTACAGTACGTGTTGAATGTGTTCATTAGCAACACTAAGCTTGCAACTCCAGTTCTAAAGTAAAGCAAAACATGTAAATATGGACCACATGTCTTGTGTGACATCTCAAAGTCACACGAAGTACTTATTTGTTTCTTACCTATTCCATGTTTTCGAAACTCCTTCACTACTCCCAAGCTCAAGATGTATGCAACCTGAGTGTCGACGGGAAAGCTGGAGGCCAGAATGTCCCCATCCTACAGACCAATAACAAGCCAGCATAACAGTCAGCACCATCTTCTTCTCATTACGAAATATTCTTCCCCGCATATAAGAAGACACTGACAATTATAGGCAGAGAGTGAAATATAGGCAACACTGAGAGTGAAATATAGGCAACACTGAGCGAAATCACTGATCTATTTTGGATGGATGATTCCTTTTATCTTGAACTTTGAACAAATCCACCTACCTAAATCCTAAGCATGTAAGAGGATGTGTGAGAGACTGAATACACTTGAAGTCTACTAAGCGAAATACCATCACTTTTTAAACTTAAACGTTCAGTCGATTGTGATGGAAAGGAAATCCCTTGCTGCAAACAGAAAGTCAGTCAAGGGCATCTGGAGTTTGCAGTCTAATTAATCACACTCTATAAAAAGGCTCCTGACATGCCAGATTGCTCCATTTACAATGCTTTGGAGGCTTTTAAGCATTACAAACTAAAGATTTAAAATCAATACTTACGCCAACATCCAAACCAAAAAAGTATATACTGTTCATCAAAGTGTGGCAATGTTGTGAACTGGCTGAACATTTAATTTTTAAATGCAGTAAGAAATAAAGCACTTAAGGAGCCCTAACTGGTCAGATGGACCAATTTCTTAAAGGCCTTATTGTCATTAAATGAGTGAGCATCAACATTAATTACTTAAATATTATGATTCTTACAGGAGGTCCACCTTAACCCTATACATTATCTACCAGCCACAATACAAGGCATGCTTAAGCAGGTTTCTGACCTCTTTGTGTACTTTTGTTCTGCCCTTTATTTCAGCCACAATCATCCCCACGATGCCACCTTTGAAGGTAGCAGCCAGTGAGAAGAACTTCTTGTTCGACGTGATGTCATGGTACCACGAGTCGGGATACCTGAGGGGCGCAGAAGAACTTAATGCTCAACCAGAAAAGGAACGTGGCACAATCTTAGAGGAAAAAATTAACTACTATTGTATATTAAAGTCTAATGCCACCATTTTCGCATAATACAATCACAAAAAATAAAATGAATTAGAAAGCTTTTGTGTGAAATGTTCCATTCAAGGCAAACATGACAAACTGTTTACAGCAGTTAGGATAGGAACCAGACATCCATGATGTTTAATGTCTCTAAAAGCTACATTAAAGAAAGTATTACAATTTTTTCTTTTTGCTGATACAGTACTTTTACAATAGCTTTGAAAGAAACCTGTGGTTAAAACTATTACTATTATTGGGTGGATACGTAAGGGGGACCAAACAAATCTTAAAACCATTTTAATCCAATGGTTCTGACACCCATGCTTAAACTCCACTCACCTAAAAGTTGCAGGTGGAACAGATCACACATATCAGCTTTTATTGAGAAATCATTCAAGAGAGAGAGGTATAAAATGGCACCAAGTTTAAAAGTTAGGAAACATACACAGTATGGTTGTACACTTACTCGATGGGGAACCAATCTCCACAGAGCACTTTAACACTGTCTATGTCATCTTGGCACAGGAGACGGAGTTTGATTTCGCCGAGCGCAGAGGGGGGCACCACGTCGGTCATTCACACCTGCAATGAGTAAACACACTGTTGTTTAATTATGTGTAATTTGTACTTTTATTGTAAATGACATTTTTGATCACACCACAGCACAGTGTGAAGAGCACAAAACTCTTCTCTGCATTTAGCCCATTCACCCAAGTGAAACAGTGGGTGGGGACAGTAGTTTGTTCAAGGGAACCTCATTGGAGCCACTAGCAGTCCTGGAATTCAAACCCATGACCTTCTGATCAAAGGAGCAACTCCTTAACCACAAGACCGCCAGCTATTAATTAGTTTTATAGTCAACATTTCTGATTTAGAACATGTTTAGCTAGTCCAAACCTAATTTGTGGACATTGGAAATTTGTCAAGAAAGTGTTGTTCTAATCTGATCTAGCTGAGGGGCTGCTTTCTCATGCTTCATGCCTGTAAGATGGCAACTCATAATAAACAATACTGGAACAGACTTATCGGAATAGACCTCAACAGACATTCCTCAAGCCTGGTCCCCCTTGCATTTCATATTCTGCATATTTGTGTTTTCCCGCTCTTCTTTTATTAGTTCAACTCAGGAAAGCCGTGAATCAGGTTTTAGAGCAGAATAAAAATAAAATATAAAGGGGGAACTCCAAGATCAGGACTGGGATACACTCATATAGGCAATAACAGCTTGTAGACCTGTGGGCAAATTGCTATTCCACAGTCTTTTACCAGTAATGTCTATTTTCATGAATATCAAAACAGTGACATCATTAAATGACAGCTTAACTGCCTCCTGTACTGACAAGAGCTTTGGTTAGCATAGGAAAACTCGCTTGTTTTAACTTTAGACACATTGACCTCTTAGGTTAAACCTCTCTGTCATTTTAGAACCTAGTGTGTACTAAAACAATCCTTAAAAAGCTTTATTATCGAGCAACTTTATTCACCAACACCCCTTTCAAATGTGTTCATAACTAACTGAACTAGGTGCTAAAAGCAAACCTGACATCAAAGCGAGCCTACTTGCAAAATAAATCTATTTTCTTTATAGCAAAGTGGTAAAAATGCAAGTAATAGCCACAAAAGTAAACAGCTGCACACACCGACACAGAGAAAACACATCTAATCTAGCATTAGCTAAGAGCTATGCTACTAACCAGCTAGCCCGCCCGGTTCTAACGCAGCGGGAGGAGGCTAGGCTAAGCTAAGCTAAGTTAGCTCTTCTCGGAGGAGCTCCGTCCGACAACCTTATTCCAGCGCTCCTCCGGGCAGAACTGCGGGCGAGAGGTCGTCTTTTGTCCGCGGAGAGAGTTCAGAGCAGCGGTATCATGGTGAGGACTCAATGTGTGTCCCGGACGGAGGAGAGACATTCGGCTGAGGGCTGTGAGGCTCTTAGCTCCGGTTAGCTTTGTTGCTAAAACGCCTCAGAAAACCGATAACAACTACGGCAACCCCAGTGTGTACATGGAGAGGTGTGTCTGAATACTTTTGTCCATGCAATGTGTGGGTGTGGGCGGAGGGTGTTTGTGTATAAATAATTGTAATAAATGAACGTCAC
>JBBMFX010000026.1:518129-532452 GCA_037832545.1 Rhabdalestes septentrionalis
TCTCATACTTCTGATTATCAGTGGCAACTTATCAAAATATAAAGTTTACTGCTTTTTACCGGGAGTAAATTAATATTGAGCATAATTGAGTTCAAGTTATTGTCGGTTCGGCCCTCCAGCACAGTTCAGATTTTTCATGTGGCCTGTAGAAATTAACTGCCCATCCCTGGTGTTCATAATCCATGTGCATGTGGATATGGGTAAACTCGAAACAAGTCCAAAGACCAAAGGGTCAACTCTCAATCCCAGAACACTCAGAACCACACAAGTGATTCTTTCAGAGATCGACTCCCGACCCCACCTTTTTCCTTTGGCAGGGAGTCTGACTGCGAGGGTAACAGAAGAAGCGAGGCGATCCCTGGTGACACCCTTTAGCGTCGAACATAGATCTGTCATCTGGAGTAGAAGAGGCTGTTTCTAATAGATTAAAAACAACAGCTGCTGTAGAGAAAGTTGCCTTGTATTTCATTCAAATGTCACTATGATGATGGAAGGTTTGAATATTCCTTTTAAAGCGCCCCCAGAGGAAAAATGTCTTTCTAAACTTTTATTAGAAAAAGTAATAGAAGCAGTTTGACCAATTGGGTCTGGTTTCCCACAAAAGTCTCTGGTTTCCTCCCTCCAAAAACATGCAGGTGAATTTGAATTAATCCCTGATTGCTCTGCAGTGGACTAGCAACCGAGTTTATTTACCTTCTACCCTATGAGCTCTAGGGGTGTTTCCATCACCCAAAAATAAATGAAGTAATGAATAATTCACGTATGTAAGTATCCCTGGTAGGTTTTGGGCATTTCACATTCAAACTTTCAAGATAATTGATCTGTCACATACATAGCTATACAAGTACAACCAAGTGAAATAAGCGCCTGAATTGACCCATGAGACTGTGTCATATAGTTATAAAATAATAATAATAATAATATAAAACAATTAAAATAAAATGGAAAAAATATTTGGAAAGGCTAAACATTAAATGGAAAAAGGTGAGGTAGAGTGAGGTGGAGAGTCAGGTGAGGTACAATGAGGTGGAGAGTCAGGTGAGGTAGAGTGAGGTAGAGAGGCAGGTGAGGTAAAGTGAGGTAGAGAGACAGGTGATGTACAGTGAGGTAGAGAGACAGGTGAGGTACAGTGAGGTAGAGAGTCAGGTGAGGTACAATGAGGTAGAGAGACAGGTGAGGAACAATGAGGTAGAGAGACAGGTGAGGTACAGTAAGTTAGAGAGACAGGTGAGGTATAGTGAAGTAAAGAGGCAGGTGAGGTACAGTCAGGTAGGGGGGCAGGTGAGGTACAATGAGTTAGAGAGACAGGTGAGGTACAGTCAAGTAGAGAGGCAGGTGAGGTACAGTTAGGTAGAGGCACAGGTGAGGTACAGTCAAGTAGTGAGGCAGGTGAGGTACAGTGATGTAGAGAGGCAGGTGAGGCACATTGAGGTAGAGACACAGGTGAGGCACAGTGAGGGAGAGAGGCAGGTGAGGTCCAGTCAGGTAGCGAGGCAGGTGAGACACAGTCATGTAGAGAGATAGGTGAGGAACAGTGAGGTAGAGAGACAGGTGCGGTACAGTGAGGCAGAGAGTCAGGTGAGGTACAGTCAGGTAGAGAGGCAGGTGAGGTACAATGAGGTAGAGAGACAGGTTAGGAACAGTGATGTAGAGAGACAGGTGAGGTATAGTGAGATAGAGAGTCAGGTGACGTAGAGTGAGGTAGAGAGTCAGGTGAGGTACACTGAGGTAGAGAGACAGGTGAGGTACACTGAGGTAGAAAGACAGGTGAGCACCAGTGATGTAGAGAGGCAGGTGAGCTACAGTGAGGTAGAGAGACAGGTGACATACAGTGAGGTAGAGAGACAGGTGAGGTAAAGTGACGTAGAGAGACAGGTGAACTACAGTGAGGTGGAGAGACAGGTGAGGTACAGTGAGGTAGAGAGACAGGTGAGGTGCAGTGAGGTAGAGAGACAGGTGAGGTGCAGTGAGGTGGAGAGACAGGTGAGGTACATTGAGGTAGAGAGGCAGGTGAGGTACAGTGAGGTTGTGCGTTCAGTTGCGTTATAATGAATATAGTTTTAGATTCTGATAGAAGCTCCTCCTGAGTCTGTAAAATTGGCAGGAAAACTCCTTGGTGTTCCTGAGTTCAGCAAGTCAGTCAGACACTTTCTGACTAAGACGAGTCTCTGATGGTCCTGGCTGCTCTGGTCCTGAATCTCCTGGTATAAATGTCCACCCTTTTGCAGCTCTGTGTTCAGAAACTGAGGGGATAGAGTGTGACTACTCAAACAAAGAATCAGGACGTGGGTTGGTTCTCTAAACAGTGAATGAATACTGGACTTATTTATTTATACGACCATTTAGTCACTGACGAGGGCCTTTGGAGCCCTAAATCCAGCGTATTAAACAGGCAGGCAGTGACTTTTGGGACAGTCTATTGCTCAGATGAATATGTATGCATTTGACCTTACAACTGCACCCAACTCGCCGGCGCCCGGTCACCCGTATCTGTTCAATGAATCGGCTTGGTCCAAGTCCAGCGAGGAGATGCCCTTTTAGCCATTCAGAATCAGAACAAAGGGCTCTTTCAAGCGCTCGTCTTTCTGGATCGTCCTTGCAATGTCAATGAGCGGTGAAGGCGATAGCACTCATTTGGCATCTCACTTTCAGACAAGTGTGTCTCCACCGAGGCCGACGGAGCCGCTGTACTGTGCCGCATCAGTTACTGTCTCTTTTGTCTCGCTTTTTTATGTGCTGAAGGAAGCCTCCCCCACCCTCCACACCGCGTCCACCTGACAGCGTGCCTGGCTTTGTCAGGAAATGTTCTGCTCCACAGCGCTGATTCAAAAACAGCTGTACCCCTCATCGCATGAGTCTAATTTAGAGAGTGAATGTGTGCGGGGGTGAGGGGGTGTTGCATATCATCAAACTGTCACAGACAATGTGACATTCTCATGCAGATGAGTCACCCACCACCATGTAAGAGAAATCAAGCCATAGAATGCACCTCTGTGGCCCCTCAAGAGATGCATGTGCCAGAGACAAGAGCCATGACTGGTCCACCTTGCAGATGTGAAGGTACTAGGGGTGTGCAAAGTGGCCACTATTCGTATCTGTATTTGTATTTATAGAATAATAGGTGAAAGTATTTGTAATCGTATTTGTATTTAAGTAAAATTCATACTCCGTCCACACCCCCAAATCTACTACTGAATACAAATATTTGTCTGAATACCATATTCGTTAAAAACACGCTATCTGTGCCATTTCGAATACCGTATTTGGGTTCGACTACAACACTAGAAGGTATTGATGAAAGTTTATCAGCAGTCAGTTTCTGCCCACAGGACCCAGTTTGTGGACTATTTTAATGGTTTTCCATTGCCTGGCTTGGATCTGTTCGACTCTACTCCCTTTTTTGCTTTGTCTATTAAAAAATCTGGTACCCGGTACAATTCTTGGCTCTACCTTGGTCGAGGTTGCGAGCGTGCTGAACCAATACTATATGATGACATGTACATATCGGAGGTTCCTGATTGGTGGTTGCTATCTGCTACCGTTCCTCTTTAAGCCTCGTCTGGTAAGACAACTGCTTGCACGGCTTCTCAGATTGTTTATACTTTATACTTAAGTCACTATAGCAACCAGTTGTAGTGGACAGTAAACAGGGTATAGCCAAACCGAACCGAATCAAGCCGGGACCAGTCAGTGGAAATCCAAAGACAAGTATGGTACCGGGTACCAGAATTTAGTAATAGAAAATTTAAAAAAAATGAGTAGGGCTGATCCAAACCAAGGCAATACCAGTCAGTGGAAAACCACCATTAGTCTAACAGTTATATGGAGATGTTGGAAAAACTCTAGCACCACTGTGTGACACACACACACACACACACACACATTTTCTAGCACTCCACCACCATGTCAGTGTCTCTGCTGTGCAAAGAGTGATCCATCAACAAAAATAGTGTCTCCTCGCTGGTGGTCCTGTGGGGGTCCTGACTGTCGAGGAATGATACAGACAGACAAATCGTTAAATGAAACACTGCCCATCATTTTTAATGAACTACTTTCGTCAAAAATGCTTGTTAGACCCGATCTGAAGAGGAGCCTATTAAACTCTGCAGTGTCTGCTAAAGCTTGACTTCAGGAAAGTTACTTATCTTTCTTCTTTTGATGGTGATTGGACACGTTAACATGGGCTTTAGGTCTGGTGTTGCACCGTTAAGTTAAAGTTAGAATGAAATATATTAGATCAAGAAAACAGTCACAATAAACTGTCTTTGTAGATACATGCTGGAGTGGTGTTCCTGAAAAGGAATATATTCATACAATTTTTAAAAATTCTTAAAAAAATAATAATGACTGCTCCATGGAAACAAATACAAAGTAGTATTCAGTAAACCTGGTATTCAACAAAAGCAATGTTCAACAAAGTAGAATTCAACAAAAGCAGTATTCCACATATTTAATCAAAGTAGTATTTAATGATGAAGTATTCAATAAAGAAGTTTTAAACAATGTGTTACATAAGTTGTGAACTTCAGCTGAATCTTTTAATGGATATTTGGGCATTCTGTATGTGTGCACTTGTGACAGAAAGACAGCAAGAGATTTTAAAATGTGTAGATGCCTTTCATTTATGTATATTGTTCATAAATACAGAAAAGAGCCTCTAACACCAAGCCCCAAAAGTTGCATTCTACTCCCCCCACAACTGATAATAAATAATTAATTGGGGGGTTGGGGTGTTAAAAGAGTTGATCGGACCAAACCCATGTCAACTGGGCAGCCAATCTACAAATCTTATGGGCAGGTCAGACCAATAAATAAATAAATAAATGAATGAATAAACGATGTCAGCCCAAATAGAACGTTGGCCCACCGGGAAAATGCCCGATACGCCAGATGGTCGTTCCGACCCTGCTGTGAACTGTCCCCCAGGTTGCTTGCTCTAGATGAAGCATTTCTTTAAAATGCCCTTTGAGAGAAAATGGGAATCTGGAAACCTTTGTAATACTAAAGATTTGCAGAACAAATTAGGAGAGGGGCCCTTCGACATGCTGGCGACTGTCCAGGGTGTACGCCGCCTTCACCCATAGCAGCTGGGCTAGGCTCCAGTCCCCCCATGACCACGAGTGCGGGATAAAGAGGTAGAACATGGATGGATGGAAATTAGGGGAGGGTTTGTTTTTGTTGCCAGCTAACATTTGCTTTGCAAAATTAATCAATAAGGTACCTTCATCTAACATATGTTGTCATTTTGTCCCATTTGTCATTTACCTTAAACAGGCATCTGCATTTAGCACCCAGGTGAGTGTTTATGAGAGCACAGCGCTAATCATCCATCACTGAGACTAACAACTAATCTCATATCGGGCGACAGTCAATCCCGCCACGGCAGATCAGGAGAAAAAACAAAACAAGGGCAAAAGAGTAAAGGCACCTTTAGTGTTTATGTTTGGGGAGGCTGTCAGGTCATTTCATTGAACAGTTTGGATTGTCACAAACAATATATTGTTATGTATACAGATTAAATATTATTACCTTGGTGTTATACATTAATTATGTTGTTTATTGGTTATAAAATGGCAATAATATTTTTATTAAAAAAAACATTTACATGAATCATTCATTATACTATGACATTGTGTAACGTCAGGTGGCCACTAGGGGTCACCCTTAGTTCATTTTTGCTTTAGTTTATCCCTTTGATCACACCAGCCTCTGATTAGATAGTGAGAAAAAGGAGCTGCTGGGGTGATCTGAGGAAATTGTGTCTTTTTTGGGATTAGTGGTGAGTTTATGGGTTTGTATATTTAGAGGGGTCGTCAGGCTAGACGTGTTGTCTGTGCATGTTCTTTCGTTTTGGCCCTCGAGCCTCTTGTTTTTTGTGTTGATTGAAAATAAAGGAAAACAAAAAGAAACCTCATGGCTGCCTTCTTTGAGTGTGAAGCCCCCCTTCGTGACACATTGTTTGACTCGATTAATCAAATATCGATATATATTTGATTTGAAAATACTTTAATCAAATCAAATAAATATGTAGTGTTCTATTATAATATTTGAATGTTTTTAATTTTTAAGTGGCATGTGGCAGATGCCCTTAGTCAGAATGATATGCAGTGATTTGTTGCAGGGACGGTTCCCCTGGAGACACTGGGTGTTAAGTGAGTCGCTCAAGGACAGTGGCGTAACAACATAGTCATTGGTGCAGGTGCGAAAATTTGATCCGGGCCCTGATATTATTTCAAATTTATACCGAGGATGTTTTAGCCCTGATAGATGCAATACACATTAAAGGTGACTACAATCCTCTCTGCAAAGAACCAGAAGCACAGAGGTAGTTTATACAGATTGCAATTATAAATACAAAAATACTGTACAACGTGCGTGCTGCTGGCATTTCTGCAGCGCGAGATTTTGCATCTTGTGGCTGAAGGTGCTTACGGCAGCCGCGCATCTCCACTCCGCCCTGCTCCCTTTTTTCCTGGAGCTTTCTGCAAACCGCAGCAGACCTGGATTATGCACGTTTTTATTTGATGGTTGGATTTTTAATGCTGAGTATTTTTTTATTTTTTTTTAAAGAGGCGGGTCTGTGGTAGTGATGGGCCCTGAGAGATCACGGGCCCGTGTGCGACTGCACCTTCTGAACCTGCTATAGTTATGCCACTGAACCACCAAAGGGTTTTTACCCACCATGATGTTGTTTGCACAGTGGACTAGTTTACCTTATGCCGTTTGTACATTTTTGGCATAAAAACGGTTTTAGTTTTTCCAGTTAATATTACAATATCACTGATATTCCGAACGACCTTCTTCATTTCTCATTTCCATCATCAACCATCATCATCATCGTAACCAACAAAGGCAGTGACATCATCATTTACCTCATCATCCTCTTCATCCTGACTCTGTCTGTGTTACTCAGTGGCCTCCCAGTCTGTCTCCTCAGCATCTGGCAGATCACCAGGTCCAGGAGGAAGCCTGCCATCCAGCTCCATCATCACAGGCCTCTGGACTCTGAAGTCTTCTTGTACACAAATTGCTGTTGGCTGGAAATTTTACGGCAAGACGTCTGTGGGAGTTTGCCAGACACACTGCGCATACACACTCTCACAACAGGCCATTCTCCTCCAAGAGTTCTTACACCTACACGCCTGTATGTCTGAACGTGTCTCTAATAATATATGAGCTCAGAAGCCAAGTCTAGGCTGTTCTGTCTTTCCTTTGGTTTTGACTAATCTTACTACATATGTGACTGAGTCACAAAATGTCAGATGGTCTGATGTTATAAACTGGACACTAGTCTTAAAGGGGACATATTATGTAAAGCTCAACACTTTACATGCTTTTGCGTTTCCATTTGTGCCTCTGCTGCTAAAGTAAACTTCAAGAATGAAAAATGATCCATTCAGTTGAAGTTGAAAGATTCTAATGTCAGGAATCATGTTGAAAGATTTTGGTGTCAGGAAGCATGTGCTTCTATGAGCCGTTTGGGCGAATCATTGATTAGGATTTCAGGATGAGCAAATTTGCAACGAACCATGAAGTGTTGAGTTCATCTCACTCTGGGTCCGACTCAGGTCCTTCATACTGGGCTTATAGCACCTCTGTTTTCTGACCTTTACACATGCGGTAAACGTGCAACGTTAGCATTGGATGGGTGGGGCGTGTCCAGCAACAACTTATTTGCATAAAAGTGACAGAGCACTGAAATGTCTCATTTTGAAAGAGACTGAAACTGTCAGGAATAGAGCTGGTGAGTCTCTATATGTGAGAAAGAACTTCATGAACATGTTTTGTAACCCATTGACCTGTTATAACTTGTTTAAAAAGAATAAGTATAAAGAATATGTTCCCTTTAAGAGGTAATTTGGTACTTGGTATCGGTGGCAAAAATCCTGAGCATCACTATTTTCAAGTCCTGTTAAAAGATCTTGGTTTTACTGAAATGTTGGTCAGTGTTTGTTCTCTGTGCTCCCATGAATAAAGGAATAGCCGAATTCAGAATTCAGATTTCAGAATTAAAATACTGACTCCTAAAATGCTCCTCATCTCTCATATTTATAGCATTCTTTTGAAATGGAAATATAACATTTTCAACTGACTCTGCTTTCAATGTCCTCTATCTTCTGTCCATGCAAATCGATTTTCCTCACCTCAGCCTCGCTTTGGATTTTCATCACGACGAAATGAGCAGAAACTGGAGCTTTTTTGCCCCTCATTACTGGGCCTTAGTCAGAATGCACCTGAGAACTGGATCTGCTTGCATGACCTCATGTTCTGTGTTACATCACCACACGATCTTCCTCTTCTCACGGCAGTTTTGCTATTTCTGTCCCCTGTCGACCCCACATTAGACCCCCTGAACGGTCTGGATATGTCCTCCGCTGATGCAGTGATAGTATCGGAAGAGTAGCCGCCGTTAAAAGTCACCATGGAAATGTAACGTCGTCTTAATGGCTCGCAAAAAAAGTGACCTTTTTTCATTGGGGTAGGATTTAAGGCGAGGTCTATGTTTAGCAGCGTGGAAGGACGCTCCTAAAATAGAGCTCGCCGTTTGATCGTGTGCACACGAGCACGAGGGCGAGTGGAGGGAGAGAGACGGGGCTGGTGAGGGAACTTTGCTTGTCCTACTTAGTCAGCGATGCAGTAACGCAGCATGCTCCCCTCCACCGCCATGGCAGAGGGGAGCATAAGGTGACATAATCCGATAGCATGGATGACAAGTTGATATGCGATTAAGAGCCACCTCAACCCAGTCACACTAATCACATTTTGATTTTGGTTGTATTCAATTACTCTGATTTATTGCAGGTCTTCAGGTCTTTAGATTGAAATGAGGAAATTGCTCGGGCCTTTTATTATTCAATTAGACCGTCCACACGATACAAAGGACGAGTAAAGCTTTATGAAGAGCTACGGGTGAAAGCCACGATGCATCAGTGATTTTGACTGGCACCCTGACAGCACAGCGGCCATCTTGGTATGGAAATTGGTTTTATCGCACTTTAGCAGGGCGCTACTCTCAATTTGTTGCTCAGATAGTGCTTGTGGTTGGGTTTCCCAACCCTAATATCTCATAACTTAACAATACAATACACAAGAGAGAACATTGAGAATTCAATGTATTATTTTTAATGTATAGTTTTGAAACAATGACTGAAAGAAATTGCTTCTGTCCAGCTTTTTTGCTAAATGAAGCATGCTATTTTATTTGCTTCTTGCTTCTGTCCAGCTTTTTTGCTAAATGAAGCATGCTATTTTATCCCATGTAATTTGGGATATCTGGACTGGAAAATTCATATCTGCTTTTCAAGTCAAACTTAATAAAAGCTGCTCACTTTTTTGCTTCACGTTTTACTTTTAGGTAATACATTTAAATGCAGCTCTTGGTAGATTAAAAATATAAACTGAAACTTAAACTAAAATTTCCCTATATATTTTAGGGGAATTCACATAGTCAATTAGTTCCTCCTAGTAAGAAAAAATAAGGGCATAGAAAGGGGATGTGTATCAGAAATGGACATCTGTCAGTCTTGGCTGATTTGTTATAATTCTTTTCAGCAGGATTTTCACTTGCAAATAACATTGTACTGGTTGTTCTGTCTCTTAGCAGTTGGTTGCAAGGGTTCTGGTGAGTAAGAGACAGGAGATATTAGATATAGAAAGCCCAATCACAGTGCAAAGTCATAACTTAATATGGCACCATTATGAATGTGTAGTTTGGAATAAAAATGAAACATTGGCTCAGCTTCACATTTCCAGCTGTCCTGGAAAGGACTATACCCCTTAAACTGCATGTCTAGAAATAACTAGAGTCTTTCCTATATAGAACTGTCTGCCAGAATTGCCCAGTATGAGCCAGAGTAAGTGTTATGATTCCAAGGCCACTTAATTCTCATCTCAACCTCAAATATTTCATGTCTTGATCACAACAGAACAAAAACATTGAGTTTTCGATCAACTCTGGGCTTCTGACATATTTTGACATATTACTGGTTATATTTTTGCATCTCCTGAATACATAGAGTCATTTACAACAACCACTGATCAAACTATACTGTGAACAAAGGATTTGCAGGTGAAAAAGAGTGAACATGTAATTCTGTGTCAATTTGTCTCTGAAGATGCTTGTCATTGGATTGTTTGGCTGGAAGGTTCATTGGTTAACTGATTGATACCTTGGTTAATTGGTTATTAGATGGCTGAGTGATTAGGTGGTTGGTGGGTTGGTTGATTGGTTTATTGGTGGGTTGGTTGATAGGTTGGTTGGTTGGTTGGTTGATTGGTTGAATTTTTAGTAATTAGTTGGTAGGTTACTTGATTGGTTGCTTGGTTGGTTAGTGGGTTATTAGTTGGTTGGTGGGTTGGTTATTGATGGTTGGTTGATTGGTTGATTTCTTGGTAATTAGTAGGTTACTTGATTGGTTGCTTGGTTGGTTTGTGGGTTATTAGTTGGTTGCTTGGGTGGTTGGTGTGTTGGTTATTGATTGGTTGGTTGATTGATTGGCTATTTGTTTGTTGATTGGTTGATTTGTTGTTTTATTGGTGGGTTGGTTGATTGGTTGTTTGGTTATGCGTTGGTTATTAATTGGTTGATTGATTTGTGGGTTGGTTGGTTTGTTGGTTGGTTGATTGGTTGATTTTTTGGTAATTACTTGGTAGGTTACTTGATTGATAATTAGTTGGTAGGTTACTTGATTAGTTGATTAGTGGGTAGTTGTTTTTTTGGGTGGTTGGTGGGTTGGTTATTGATTGGTTGGTTGGTTGATTGGTCAGTCTGTCGGTTGATTGATTTTTTATGGCTGCAAACTCAAGAATCTTGATCCACATTTCAAACCTGCCTCAAATGGAGAAACCGCAAAGCTGCAGTAACTGGATGTCAAGCCTAAGGCAGTTTCTCTGAGAGATACTTTGCTCATTGCCTCTGATCTCAATCGAATAGCCACTTAGGAATGAAATTGTTGTGAAGAACCTTGTGGTTTCCTTAAAAGCCTCTGTCTTCCATGTACAAAACTACATTAGGATCAACTAGAACATTAATAAAGAATATCTTTGAGCAAACATCCTGCATGGAAAGATCTTCTCAGAACAGATGTATGGATGAGGACAGAAAGATCACCGCAAATTGCTTGTTAAAGTGTCCTGCATAATTTTGTATTTTCGAATGAATTTTCACAATGATCCAGAGGACCATGTCTTGTTATGTACAACACCCAGTCATATTTAATTTTAACATCTTCAAACTAATCCAGGCCAGTGTTGTAACCATTCCCTTAAGGATTATATTTGTAAATGTCCTCTGTTCTGATTGGTTGCTCTGAAAGAAAACTTCAAACAAAATACAGAAACCAAAAAGAACTGGAGCTTCATAATCTCATGAGCCTTCACATTCCACCATTCCATGGATTCACTGGCACACGCTATTGGAGTTGAGTAAAGATGGTGAAAGGAAGAGTGCTTGGCTTCGCCAAAGCCTGCCCGAAGCTCCTGAGCAGGATGTTTTTACCGGGCTGAGAGAGAAGCAGAACAAGAAACAACTGAGAACTGAAGAACCAAGACTGCCATCTGTTATACAAACGGTGACGCAAAAGTTTATGGTGAGTCACGCGGAAGCTGTCAGGAAAACCTCATCCCATGGCGTTCCCCACCCACACAGCCCCTCAGAGACAAGCTTCATCTCCACCTCCTCTCCAACACTTACAGTCCACAACCGCACACACTGCCCCAGGGATGCCACCAAGACTGTGTCATTACAAGTTCAAATACATAATTACAATTATATTCAAATTAGATCAAATAAAGTCTTTGAGATTTTGGTGCTCTTTTTTTGTCCCATATTGCATTGGCCACTGCAACTAATATGGGGGTTAAGCAAGTGCTAATTATTATATTGGTGCACCAACAGTTCATACCTGCACCTCTCAAGGCCCCCGATGTGCTGATGTGACCCTAGAACACACAACTCTGAAGCTTTAGGTTCAGAAAGGTATCTGAATCCTGGCCTTGTGATTCTATTGAGAATGGTAAGGTCATTTTTTTTGTGTTATGTCACTGTCATGTATTTCCAGCTGCTGAAGACTCTGAAGACCATCGGCCTGCTCTGAGGTGACGGAGGCTGATTGGGGATGATTGAGTTGCATGCCTTTGCTGTTTGTGTCATCCATGACGCACGAAGACATGGCATCGTTGAACGGGGTTCGTGCATGCGGGTCGTTTCAGGTCATGGGGCTTTTTTCATGAAAAAGACAGATATGGGTCACTCAGGCAGATCAGAATTGAAGAATAAAGATGGGTTATGGGAAAGTACTCATGTTTGCATAACTAACATTATGCCTGCAAAGCAAATAATGAGAGAGTGAGAGAGAGAGAAAGAAAGAGGGAGAGAGAAAGAGAGGAAGGGAGGTAGAGAGAGAGAGAGGGGGGATAGCGAGGGAGGGAGGGAGGGAGAGAGAGAGAGAGAGAGAGAAAGAAAGAGAGAGGGGGAGGAGCCTGGTGAGAGCGGTGGAGAAAGTGAGCTGAAATGGAAGGAAGGAGAGAGGCAGAGAGGGAGGATTTCTGAGCCGCACCAATCCGCTCACAGTCAATCCCTCCTCCCCGTGATGCTGTTTGTTCCCAGCGCTGCTGGCCTAGAATGGTTAATGTATTCCTTCAGCAGAGCTGATCTCATTGTGTCAAAGTCTGGGCTTTGAGTAATCGCTCTAAAACAAGAGAGCCTGAGCACTAAATCCAGAACTGGACTATTTTAGTCCTGCAGACCCTTTCTCTCTCTCAATCTTTCTCTATGTTTCTCATCTTCTCTCTCTCACTCTCATTCTCTCTCTTTCTCCATGTCTCTCATCTTTTCTCTCTCTCTCTCTCTTTCTCTCACTTTCTCCATGTCTCATCTTCTCTCTCTCTCTCTGTCTCTCTCTTTTTCTCTCTCTTTCTCCGTGTCTCTAATCTTCTCTCTCTTTCTCCATGTCTCTAATCTTCTCTCTCTCTCACACACACACTCTCTCTCTCATTCTCTCTCTCTCTCTCTTTCTCTCTTTCTCTCTCTCTCTCTCTCTCTCTCCCTTCAGTATCGCTCTTTCTCTCTCCTGTTGCTCTCTATTTCTCTCTCTCTCTTCCAACCCTCACCTTTTCTCATGTTAATTCTGTTCCTCCCTCTCTCTCTCATCACACCATATCATCATTATGTTTAATTTTCTCACCTTCTTTCTCTTACTTTTTCCCATGTCTCTGATCCACTCATTTCTCTTTCTTTCTCTCTCTCTCTCTCTGTCTGTTTCTCTATTTCTCGCTCTCTCACCCTCGCTGTCTCTGTCTCGGTTCCTCTCTCTCTCTCTCTCCCTCTCTCTCTCTCTGTCACTGTCTCTGTTCCTTTCATCTTCAATTCTCTCTCTTTTGTTCAGAAGGTCTCTCATCGTTTCTCTCGCTCCCCTTCTCTCTTTCTTTATCCATTTCTCTCCAATATGAATTTCTCTCCATGCCTCCATCCATCTCTTTCTCACTTTTTCTTCTCTTTGTTTCGCTCTCTCCTTCATCTTCTTCACAGTTTTAGAGGCAGAAGACTCATTTTAAATAAAGAGGTTATCTGAGGTCATGGGGTGATGCCTGTGCCCGTCTTGCTGTGTGAACTCTCTCTCTCTCCGACGGACTGTAGAGGGCGCCGGTTTTGGATGAGTCGCTGATTCTCCTGCTGGATGGGAGGCAGCAGGAGGCGACAGGAGGTGCAGCCTGATTTGATGGATGCTGCAGATCATCGCTAGTGTGTATTGCAGCTCTGGCCCTTCGGCCAAATCATGAAGAAGTGAAGACTCTCTGTGATGATGGAACTAGGTTCCCTATCAAAAATGTGTTAAACATTAGAACACATGCAGCACAGATCGCAACCAGTCATCATACAGAAAAAACTCCTTAGTTGGAAATTCCCTCGATTTGTGTTGATGTTCGAGCTGTCAGACGTCATGCTGAGCTTTGTTTGGTGTTCCTGTGCCACGTAGAACCGAAGTTATAATAATTAAAAAAAAAACATGTAATAATAACATCCACTACTTAGGTTTTAAAAATGGCAAATGAACATAACGACTAAAAATGAACACATTTCTTTTAAGTCTTCGAAATGAACAAAAAAACCCAACATCCTTAGAACCCAATAGAACTTTCAGGATAATCTTCGCCCACAAACCCAAGTGGAAAACTTGCAGAGGAAGGGGGTCCGGAGAGGCCCCCTCCCTCTGCGAGAACAGCAAATGGAGAGAGTGTAGGAGAACAAATACCGGTTCTAGACTGTTTTACACCGGTTATATTTACTGAAATCAGAGTTTACTGATACACTCTGAGTTCTGAG
>JBBMFX010000026.1:534658-545791 GCA_037832545.1 Rhabdalestes septentrionalis
TCTTTCTCTCTCTCTCTCTCTCTCTCTTTCTTTCTCTCTCTCTCTCTCTCTCTCTCTCTCTCTCTCTCTCTCTCTCTATCTCTCTCTCTCTCTCTCTCTCTCTCCCACTGTGACGGGTGCCTTGTCCGAGTCTGTCCCGTTCTCAGTCCCCTGAATATTAAGTTTCCCTCCTTTGTCTATATTCGTCCCTTTACTTTCCACCCTTTGTAGGTCCCTTATCTCTCTTCCTAGCGTGTCTCCTCGGTTTGTAACACTTCCCTCCTATTGCTCTCACCTGCTCCTCATTTTCCCACGTCTCACCTGCGTCTAGTTTGCCCCTCTTGTTTAAGCCGGCCGATCCCGTCTCTCAACGAGCCAGTCTTGGTCTAATATCCCTTGTATCTTGTTCCTGCACCAGCTCTGTTAGAGATTTTGGTGACAGCGATCGCATTTGTTAATTTGTTTGTGTAAACCCTTCGCCTGCCCCAACTCTGTTAGAGATCTTGGTGGCAGTGATCTAGTTTGTAGGAAGGTTTGCTAGTTTGTGGAAACTCTTGGAAGTCTGGTATCCTAACTTGCTTGCTTGTGCATCCTCTCAGGTTGAATCCCTAGAGAGGTAATACCTTGTATAATGACTAACATACATCTCTTTGCAATTGCAGACCTGTGTTCCTCCTGTTCTCCCTTGACCCTTGGTTGCTTCCCCCTGGCTCGACGTGAGAGGTCGCAGCAAAGTTTTGTTCTTTTGTTCGTTTGCGGAACACGGGTCCAGCGTGTGCAAGATCCATGACACCCCCCTTTTTTTGCCATATTCATGGCAATACGTTATTTATGCATTTTACTTCTAAATTATATATTTTGTATCATAAATATGAATGTAAATTAATCCTGTAAGTTAAAGTAAATTAAAAGAGGCTGTTGAGCTCAGTCTCCGTCCAGCATCGGCTTTAACCGGCGGGTCGCTACAGTCCAGTCCTCCTAAAGAACCCTGAATTAGACACACTACTGAATAACAGGAAATTATTGATGTAAAAATGATCTGTGATTATCCCTTCGTTTTATTGTATTATTACTAAAATGTACTCTACTTTTAGAATCATAATTAGAAAACGTAATTTATCCCGGAGGAAATTGTTTAATTGCTATATAATTTATTACTGGATTTACCTGATTATACCAAAGAAAACACCCGTGCATGAATTACAGTACAGTCTGCATGGGCTTACCTTTATATTTTTGTTAAGAGTAATGTATTAAACTGAGATTCAAACGTACTTAAAGTGTTTTGGGAGCATATTTGGGGCATATTTAGGGAGAAACTATAAAAATGTTTTGAGTTACCAAAAATATTAAAATTAATTTTCGCCTACAAATGTACCTATTTTATTTTAACTTCCCAGCATGTCCACTGTAGAGGGCAACAGGACGATTTTCATGTGAAAATAGAACACATTAAATTAGATCAAAACAATAAAATTCGGTATCACTCTTCTGTTGCTTGTTGCTTGCAAGGACAATAAACATGTATTTTAGGACATGTCCACTTGCACACGGGTGTTTTTGAAAACAGAGGTTTTCCTCTTTTTTTTTTTTTTTTAAATCTCGTCCACATGAGCACGTTCTCAAAAGTATCTCCTCCCACACGCAAATGCCAAAAACGCTGACAAAAGCATGCCACGGCAGCAGGTGGCGATATAAACTTAAACCATACAGCATTGGTGACCAATAAGAAGCCTTGGCGGGACGGGGCGTCATTACGTTTCCAACCAGGCGCAAAAAGCAATGAATATTTTCAAAGTTGTCCCACCAACCACTGTTCTGAGCAGGTCTAGTCCAAAATCGGCAGAGACAGTGGTAGCTGACGCCTCTGTCTTTCATATTGGATGGACAGTAACTCCGTGCATGAGAATAAACATGCCAAACGAGGTTACGAGAAGTAGTGATTTGTGAACGTCGGGCATTGTAGACAAATTAATGGAAACACGGCGCATACTGTGACACCACCTGAGCGTCTACACGTAAACTCAAAAACTGAGTTTTTAAAAATCTCCACTTTGGCTGGAGTTTTTAACGACCTTAGTTTTCAGTGACTTAAAACGCCATTTACGTGTGGACAAAAGGCCAAAACACACACAAAAAACTCAGTGTTCAGAAATACCCGTGTATGTGTGGACAAGGCCTTAGTTCAACGGTGAATTATAAGTCATAGAACATTCTCTGGAGAGTTTAGGTGAGATAGTCCTGGACGTTTGTTTTCCTTTTGGAACATTTTTCATTTTTTGAACCTCCTGTGTGTCTTGCCCTTGCAGTCCTTGTTCCCAACATCCCATCGCAAACCCATCACATGCCACATCACTGGAGAACCCAGGACGTCCTCAACAGAACACTATAGGGCCTGATGGGGGAACTTTAAATACCTAAGGAAGATACAGGTGAACTTAATGTCCATTATAAAGGACGTAAATAAATGGGCCGGGTCTCAGGAGGATATGTATGCATACAAAACGTGCTATAAACTATAAACTGTGCTATAATCTATACTTGGCACACGTATATGCACTTTTAAAATCTGAACTTGGCACTGGGGCATGGAAACTGTGCTGCAGCCTACACTGTTTACATAGCGGACACATGTAAATTGTGCTATTGAATGTAATGAGTACATAGAGACTGTGCTGCAGGTGACAATGAGTACCTGTAAACTGTGTTATAGACCAATGGTTCTCAACCTTTTCAACATTAAGGCCCATTCATCAATCACAGCACATTGCCAAGGCCCACTTGGCCACATTAGATAATCTTAAATAATCAATTGCAGACCAATGGCCTGTCTCAATTTTAGATTCGCGGCCCATGGTTGAGAAACCTGGTTACAGACTATATATTTAACTGGGCACACTGAAGTGTGCCTTATACTATTCTGGGTACATGTAAACTGTGCTGCAGGCTATACTGGGTACATGTAAAATCTGTTATAGAATTTTAAATTGTTTATGTATTATTATATGTAGATCATGTATTAAAATGGGCACACTGTATTGTGCTATAGACAATAACAGCCACTTGTAAGCTGTGCTTCAGACTACATTAGGTACAGAGGTACAGTTATACTGTGCACATATAAACTGTGCTATATGCTAAATTGACCACATGTAACTGTGCTACAGTTCACACTGGGTACATTTAAACAGTGATATAGACAAAAAGTTGTGCTTGGTATGCTGAACTGAACACTATGCAACAGGCAACAATGTGCACATATAAAACTGTGTTAAAGTCTGTGGGTTACACTGGGTTCACCGAACTGTAAGTTAAACTGCACTAGGCACATGTAAACAGTAGCCACGTTTACATGGACACTTTTTTCAATCATATTTATTTAATCTGATTAAAATAACCCAACCGAACTGTTTACATGTGCGTGAAATAAAGAGATCCATGTTTGTTCCACATTTACATGTTCCAGCAATTTAATCTGATTGTACATTGTTTTGAGAAGTGCTGTGGTGGACCTGGGCCACTTTTCTGGTATAGAAAAAGAAAAAAAGCTCTCAGGCTCTTTTCTCCTCATTTCTCCTCCATCACAGGTCAGAAGTTGTTTAATGTGAGAGAAGCTTCACTCGGCGTCTCGCACTCTGATGCACTGCGGTGCTCAAAAAGCTCCATGTTTATAAATACTGATAATGCTGAGAAATAGACAAATAATATGTATAATAAGATGTAAATATATTGTATTTAAATGAGAAGAATAGACATATAGATCTTTAGAGAGCCGGTTTATGCAGTCCGGTTCTGATACTGAGGAATGCAACCTTGAAGCTACTTCAGATCGCGCCATGCTAACGGCTAGCAGTGATTCTGGACAGTGCTGATGTTTCTCTTTCTGATTTTACACTCATCCAATGTCTCCACAATATTGAACTGTTTTCACATATACAGTAAAACATAATGTCAGCGACTGGCAAGTTTGAGTTTTTATATCATCCATTGCTGCTCCTGAGCTAAACTCATTCAGCTTGACTAAACTCTACTGGGCTACTAGCTTGTAGCTACCAGCCACGAGCTCATGTGAGGAAGAAGGAAGGTTTACCCATTTACATGAGCAATTCTCTCGGTCGATCAGATTAAACAAAAGGTCTAAACTACCTCTTTTAATAGGATTGAAACTTTCATCGGATTCAGGGGATTACATGAGACGTTTACGTGGGACATTTTTAATCGGTTTAATCTATAGCACAGGTTATGCTACAAGTAACTGTGTTGTAGACTTGTGCCACATGTAAATTGTGTTTATAGACTATACTACCCACATGTAGACTGTGTATGCTGCTATATGCTGCAGCTGTGCAGAGACGAATGCCTTGTTCTGTTCATGTTTGAGAGAAAAGCAAAACATCTGCGAACTTCCGAGGTTATGTTAGTGCCTTCACATTAACAGCAAGCGGGAAATACTGCGTGTGCTCTTAAGATAAGAAGGCAGAAACACAGTTAAGCGGGATAAACACATTACGTGGGAGACGATGCTTGTCAGCTGCTGGAGTCCTTATTTATTTATTTGTTTATTTATTTGTCTGTCGCCTTTGTTTATTCGCAGCTCCATTTGCCCGCAGGCTTCCTGCAGATGGTGACGTTATTCATCTCCCATGAATGAGGACAATTCATTAGTGGGGCTGTATTTGTTAATGGGAAAGAGGAATTTATTTTTTCCTAATTTCTCTTTGGTGCTTTTTTCGGCAGCAAGGACCTTAATTTAATTTATGAGTGCAAATATTCTAAAGAGACAAAGAAGCTTGTGATGGCGATCTAAAAACATTTGGGTGTATTTCCCTCCTCCGTCTAAGCTGCTAATTGGCTCCAATTATGCAGGAGTGGGGGTCAGCAGCCTGAAATTTGAAAAGAACACACATACCTTCACACAAATACACAATCTGAGACGTTACACATTTTCGCCGTCAGGCCCTGATAATCACATGGAACGTGTTGGTAACACTTTATATAATGGTCTTATAAGGTGTTCAGCAATTGATGCACATATCACAAAGTGCTCTACAAACTTATTTTGTGTAACAAAAGAGTGAGTCATTAAAGTACATTGAAATGCCCAACAGGTCCTCTGACGCTGACACGCAATCCGTGACCAATTATTATAGGTACCATTGGCGTGAGTTGAATCTAAAGACAAAACCACAACAAGATGAGAGACACCGCAGCAGGGGACACAGACACACATCACGTGTGGAGCTCCTTCACTCTGGAACACAAACAGCCGGAGACCTGCAGAACCTGCAAGTCAGAGTCAAAGTACAGGAAACGGCACCGATAGCTAACATGGTAATGCTAACACTGCAGGTAGTCTGGTCCAGAGGAGCTGGGCGGCGCCATGGCTTAAACTCTGCCTACTTCCAGTTTACACTTAAATTTACCTGAAAATTCAATATTTCAGCCTCTGTTTAGTTTAGTTAAATTTTCAGACTGTTAATGTTACAGAGAACTTTAATAAACGTTGCTCAGTGTTGGACACCTGTGCTCCTCCTGCTTGTGTCTGATGTCATCAAACAACTAGTCGACTCGACTGAAAAAATCTGAAGTCGTTAATCCCCTACTCTACAGTTATGTATGGTTAAATGATAGTATGTAATAATCTGTATTTTAAACTGTTTATGCTAAAGCAAGATTGTGGAGTTTGACTATCCAAGCACTCAAAGGGCGAAAGTTGGGGAGGACCCTGGACAGATCGCCAGTTCATCACCTGGTACAGATAAACACACACTTACTCACTAGGGGCAATTTTGCATCCCCAGGACTGCATGTCTTTGAATTTTGGGAGGAAACCAGGAAACCCGATGAAAACATATATAGACACTGGGACAACATACAAACACCACATAGAAAGGAGCCTCAGCCGTCCTGCGAGGGAATCGACACCAGGACCTTCTTGGCATTCCATCGCTTAGTAAGTAAACAGTGTAAATGACGGGGAAATCTTTGCGATAGTTAGTAACTCAATGGGCTAAAAAGCTGCAAAAAACATCTTAGCAATTTACACACACTATAGAAAACGTTTAAAACAATAGGTAAATTATATATAACTTGCTTAGTAAGATTTCTTGAAATATGCAGAAAAGCAAATATTTATCTAGATATCTACTGTATACAACAACCCAATCAGGTCAACCATAGCATTAAAACTACATACTTAACCTGTTGAGCCATGGATGTCACTAGACATCTGCGTGTGTCCTGTGATTTCTGCACCAAGACATTAGCAGCAGTCCTGTAAGTAGTGAGAAATCGGACTGCATGTCCCACAAATGCTCGACTGGATTTTTTTTTTCCTTTAGGTGGGTGGGACCTGTCAAAGTAACATCCACATAGGGGCGTCAGAAGCATTTTTTATGTGAGGGGGACGCATAATTATGAAATGTGAGGGGGACATGCCCCCCTCTGGTTGAATGGCGATGATGCATCCACATGAACGCAGAACTCAAGGTTACCCAGCAGAACATTTCCCAGGGCATCACACTGCCTCTCCTGGGTCGCCTCCTATAATGCAGCACACACACGTCAGGCGGCCCAAATGACATAAAAAAAAGGCTTGAGTCAGATTTAAGAATAACCTGGGTCAGATAGAGTTTAGAGATGTGACTGCATCCCTCTTCTGCTGCAGCAGTATTGGGATGTCTCTCAGGATTATTGACCTGCAGTGACTTTACCCAACCTAGCCAGTGGAACTGACTCTCAGGGACTGTCATACATCAAAACAGACATGTCTCCCTCCATCAGCCCACGCTTTCTCTCACTTTCTCTCTCTCTCTCTCTCACACACACACACACACACCCTCACTCTCTCTCTGCCCATCTCTCTTGTCCATTTACCTCCGGTCCAGTGGCAGCCTGTTGCAATCTGGGCCTGTGGGGAATCCTAACAAGTTCTTTTGATTTTCTGCCAGTGCTGTAGTAAGTTGCGACTTGTCGGACTTTAAGATGATGAATCTGATGGCAGCAGGGACCATCTCTCATTCCCTCCTGACTCTGAGAAAGAAGAGAGATTCCTGCCACCGCCGCGGTGCTGTGGGTCCAGCTTATCCCTGCACCACTTTTCTATCAGCCTCCAAATATTGGCAATCTAAAAACTTATTCTCTCTATGCATGGGGAGGGTTGATGGATCTCCCTGGCCCTGGTGCTAACAGCTGCTTTCTTACACAGCCTTTAATACAAATGACTGCAGTCTGGCTGCTGGCACATTTTACTTTGGAATTCAGCTTAGCGCTCTGATTGGTCAGCAGAAAGCCTTGCCCAGCTCTGACCCAGAACTTAATGATCGTTATGTACGAGCCCGGTCTCACAGGTTGTCGTGCAGCCATCGCTGAATACAATTTACAATTTAACGCAACCTTAACCTATCCCAAACTTTAATCTACTCCTAACCCCAGGGGCATAGCACAAAGGGGGGGTAGGGTGGGGAGGTTTAAACACCCCCAATTTTGCTAAGATGTGATTCCATCCCCCCACTTTTGTCCGAATATATTGTATTAAATTGGTAAAATTGTGTTTATAACTTGGCATCCCCATCTCAGGACACCCCCCACTTTTGGAAAGCTTGATACGCCCCTGCCTAACCCTAACCCCAACCCCAACCCTCAAACCCTAACCCCAACCTTAACCCCTACCTTAATCTTAACCTAACCCTAACCCATCCCCAATAGTAATAGTTATATTGACATAATTTTGTTGATGGGGTAGAGACGTCCAGTACTGTGTAAAGTCTTTTTATACCTAAAACCTGTTTACGCTGGAGAGTAGTGTTAAATTAGATTACAAAATAAAAATTAAAAATTTAAATATCACATTTTAGATGACATTAATATTACAATAAATACAATTGACATTATTACAGTAAAGAGTGATTTTATGTGGTAAAGTGTCTCCTGACCATTTCCAGACCTATTTCCTCATGGAAGTCCGATATTCATTTCAGCTCCAATCAGATTCCTTGTCTGGCTGGTTTTACTGCATTAGAGTAAATGAAGTGAAGCTGCTGATGGAGTTTTATAAATTCACACAGTGACTGGGGGCACCGAGCAGAAATCTGAAACCAAACTTGTGTCCTTCTAACCAACTCACAAAATAAAAACTCCTTCTTTTTGGATACTTTTTTACTGCTTTCTTGTTGGTTTGATTTTATTCTAATGTTCACTTGTGTTTTTACTGCCAGAGAGAAACCCACTGCTGATACAAACAGATTCAAACCGTTTTCATAAGTGCCCAAGACTTTTGCACAGTATTGTAAGTTAGTTGATGGGGCAGGAGAAGTGTACATTTTTGTTGACGGGGGAAGGTGGGCTAAGTAATACATTTGTGGATGGAGAGGTGTAGAAATGGAATTATTTTGTGGAAGAGAGAGAGAGGCAGAGAAAGAGAGGGAGCGAGGAGAGGGAGAGAGAGACCGCGAGAGAGACAGAGAGAGAGAGGGAGGGAGAAAGAGACAGAGAGAGAGAGAGAGACAGAGAGAGAGAGGGAGAGAGAGAGAGAGATAGAAAGAGAGAGAGGGAGTGCGAGATGAGAGAGAGGGAGAGAGAAAGAGGGAGAGAGAGAGAGAGAGAGAGGGAGAAAGAGAGAGAGAGAGAGAGAGAGAGAGAGACAGAGTGAGAGATGTGTTGAATGTCTGTTGACAACTCGTACAAACCTGTCCGCCCCTGTTGTTTGGGAGTTTTTGCTCGGTTAAAGGGGGGGGCGGGGGGTAACCTGAGATTGCCGCCCTGTTTTTCAGGCCCGCGAAGATCATGAATTGTTGCCTCCATTTTCATTTGGCTTATTCATGAGGCTGTCAGCGCGAGACGTCTGCTCTCCCGAGATAGCCCATTCATAAGTAATTTGGGTGTCTGACTTCCAAATAGATGCAGCGTCCGATCGCGCATGAATTTTCCTCGGCCGCTTCTTCACAAAGCCAAGCGGCGTTAGAGATCCATCCCGCTACATTATATTATAATCAGTCAAATCTGCATCTGAAACATGTATTATTTAATCCATCATAGCTGCACTTAGTGCTTCTCGGCTGCTTACCCAGTCTGGCGATCCAGTCGTCCCGGAGAAGGGCGGCGGAAGGTTAGATCGGCAGGAGAGGATTTAAAGGGAAACGCGTGCATTTTACAACCGGATCTCTGACTGCAGCACCCATAACGCACTGCCTGTTTCCACTAAGTATCTATGTCCTTGGAAATGTACAGTAAACACTATGAAACACAATGTACTTAAAATGAGATTAACGCTACCTTAACTTACCCCTGAATATATGACAAACACATTCATTTGAATTAAGTGGCCATTAATTTGTAAACCGATCCCTTAATTTTACCTTAAATGTGGATTTAAGGTGTGAGTGTTAAAACCCCTAATTCTAAACATGACATTTTTTCAGCAGCTCCAGTTATTTAAGGGCCAAATTTGAAAAAGTAAGGGACAAATTCAGTAGTTTTACGAACTATCAGGGTAAAAATTAAGGTAATTTTAAGGGGTAAAATTAAGGGGTTTGGTTTCGTAGTGAAACTGGTTGCTTATTAATAACGACCAGTGTTAGGATGTTACAATATGCCTAAGACAAGACAAGCCGATCTGAAGAACTGAACGTGGTCTGCTTTGGTAGGTTTTATAAAATAAAAACAAAACACCAGTTCTAAGTTGTATCAGCAGAATTGGGACACTGAATGTATCTTGGCTGGTAGGCCACATTTAGGATAAGTAGAAAATGTGCTTGTTTTTAAAAATGCATGCATCCTTTCAGCTGCAAAAAGGGTTTAAATAAAAAAGAACAGTTTCATGCGGTTCCTTTTATATGTAGTGCTAAAATCTGTAACACATTCAGTACACAGCAAAGTGACCTCCGGCTTTTAACTTAACTTTGAAAGCCGAGTCTCTTATCTCTGGGGATTTGGCTCTTTTTGATCTCTGGGTTCATAGACCTCATTGTACAGTCTATTGATCTTGAGATCTTAGAGGACCAGTGTGTTCACTGAACGGTCAGTTCAGGAGCATGATCTGTCCAGGCTGATGCCAGATAATCCTAATAAGATATTGTGAATGATGCATACGTTACATTGTGTTTGGGACTATTGTAGCCACAGCCTGAAGTACAGGCCTGGAGGCACTATGAAACCTAATGTACTTAAAATGTGTTTAACTCTACCTTAATTTACCCCTGAAAATATGCCAAACAGCTTAATTTTAATTAAGAGGCCATTCATTTAAAAACCAACCCTTTAATTTTACCTTAAAAGTGGATTTAAGGTATGAGTGTGAAATCCCTTAATCTTAAACATCAGGCATTTTTTCAGAAGGTTCTGTTATTTAAGGGGCAAATTTAAAAAAGTAAGGGAGAAATTCAGTAGTTTTATCTCTTAATCATCTTAATCTGTGCACTTTCCCCTTAATTGTCCTTAATTTCCTGGAAATGAAGGTAAAAATTGAGGTAATTAAAATTTTAAAAGGGGTAAAATTAAGGGGTTTGGTTTTGTAGTGATGGGGCCTTATATCACTACACTGGGAACATAGAAGCACTAATTCTTCGCTCTGGAAAATTGACTCAGCTCTCATTGTAATGTGGGGGAGGGATTTTTAGTTAACCAGGGTGTTAGGGTTTTTTCCCGATCCTATAATTCTATAATTACGTCATTGTAGGGTCAGTCATAGGTAGACATATGACAAGATTGTCTGGAACAAATCTGTCTTTCTGTTTTGGGTCGTGTACATGTTGCAGGATCAGAAATAGGAAAAGCAGAAGTAAGAGAAGGCCACTTTTTGGAATCCAAGGCGAGGGGGGGTAAGCATGACCCTTAGGAGACTTTTTAAGGACACAGAGAGAATAAAAATAAATTAATTCATTAATGTACCTTGTTTGTGAGCGGCCATCCCTCTCAGATCACCAACATGGGTGCTCTGAGGACGGATCGGATTGCTCCATTGCTGGCAATGCGATAAACGTTTTTGGACTTCTAAACTCTTTCTGATCCTGAGTTTTGAATTCCTGGAACAAGACAGGAACTCAGTTTAGAAATATGATTGTCCTAGGAGCAGTGTTACGCAAGTTACTTCAAAACTGTAATGTGTTATTTATTACTTGTTACTGTCATTTCAAAGTAATTCGTTACATTACAATA
>JBBMFX010000026.1:617910-628748 GCA_037832545.1 Rhabdalestes septentrionalis
ATAAACCCCTGATCGAGTGCCTCGGTCACGTATTTCTCCATTGCCTCCTTTTCAGGTTCGGACAATGGATAAATACGAGTGTGAGGGGTTTGGTGAAACACGTCCCCAGACACGACGGAGACCAAGCCGTGACCTGGTGCATTCTCCAGTCAAAGGTGGGGTTGTGCTGACGGAGCCAAGGGAGACCAAGTATGATGGAGTGGTGAGTGGAGGGCATGACGAGGAGAACTCAAAGAACTCAAAAACTGGACTTCAAATTCCCTCATGACTTTCTATGACTTTCCCTGACCAAAAATTTTCCAAGACCTCCCATATAAAGAAATGTCCAGTATAACGTTTGGATGCTGAACAGAAAAGGGCATTTAAAGGAGTTATAGAATTAAAAACTGCATTTACGGCACTTTTGTTGAACACAGACGGCTTGGCGTGTTAAATGGACCAAAACTTCAAAACCTCCACCTCTGACATGCAGGTTTATCTAGATGTGGCCATGGTAACACTGATCAAGCAACGTATATCTTCTCGTCCTCTCATCTTGAGCCTCCGCCGCTCAAAAAGAGAGGGAAACATGCATCAAGACTCTTCTCAGTCTTGACCCCACAGTGGTGGAACGAACTCCCTCTTCCTATAAGATCTGCAGTCTCTCGCGTCCTGAAGCGCCACCTGAAGACTCCCCTCTACTTTAAAGAGCACCTTGGTGACTAACGATGTCGGAGGGGCATGCGCCATTCAACCAGAGCGGGACGTGACCCCCTCACATTTCATAATTAGAAGAGTGCGGCTTAAAATATGGTGCGGTTAATGCATGTTTTTTTCCCTGCCGCCAAAAACATTTTGCCTCATAACCAGAGCTTAGATTGGGACCAAAAATGAAACCCGACCCAAGCCTGGGCCCCCGTGTCCCAGCCCGGCCCAACACATTGGCTGTAATTTTCATCCCGAGTCCGATTTAAACAATTTTTTAATACGTGGGCTGCTTAAATGCTTGATCACGGCTCGGCCCGGCCTGAGGATAGAGCAGGAAATATCAACCCGATGCGCGGACCGGGTTGGGCTAGGGCCGGGTTTGGGTTCAGAGAGGGAATCTAAACTCTACTCGTAACCAGACCTGGTGCCAGATCTCATATTACAACGTGAGAAACATGCAGCTTAAAATCCGGTGCGGCTTGTACAAGTACAAAATAGACTTTCTTTCTAAAATTAGAGCATGCGGCTTTTAAACAGGTCACTCTGTAGTCTGGAATTTACGATATTCGTTTGGACCCCCCCACACTTAACATAAAAAATTAGTACACCAATATTGTTCAATCTTGAATCTTTCGCGAAAGGATCTACTCCACTAAACCGATAGAAAAACACACACCACTGGAAATCCCCGCAGCATGTCTCTGCACTTGCATGTGGTGAGTTGGACGCGAGCACCCAAACCCCGCCCCCCACGCGTCCCCCTCACATTATCAATGCTTCCGACGCCCCTGCAGAGGAGACTGATGTTGTTTAGGTAACATTTAAGCATCGTTTAGGTTTACCAAGCGTGCAGATTCTTGGTTGAATTGTGGATATAGACTTATGCTTTACAGGTCTGAGATTCATACATGGGCTACTTGAGCACTGATGTACGTCGCTCTAGATAAGAGCATCAACTAAAAGCTGTAAATGTACATAAATGCACATGTGAACATGGGTCATTCTGAAAAAAGGGTTTTGCTCTTCTGTCATCACTTAGGGTGAGCCAGTCCTTAAATCCTTCATTTTCAATCAAATATCTAGAAATTTACACTCGCCTGGCATGTTTGGTAAGTTAGCAAGTGTCAGCACAGACTTTGCAAAGATTTGCATTCTAGAATGTTGCACATTTCTCTTTAGAGCAAAACAGAAACACTCACTGGGAACAAAGAGGCGTAAACACACATCAGGTTTTGGCTCCTGCACTATATGCTATTAATAATATTCCATAATTCCCTGACTTGGCACCCAGATGATCAAACTCCAGACTTTCCCTGTCTGGAAACGCCTTTAGTGAAATTCCCTGACCTGAGGGGACCCTGGTGAAATCTCCATAGAAAAGAACTGGCAATAAGATGCGAGACTCTGAAGCCACATCCAACATCACCAGCCGTCTGCTAGAACCCCAGCACTGGACTGTAAAGCTGCAAATGGATGATGGAGCTCCATTTATCACTTTTTGGATGAGTTGAGTGGCATCTGTGGCTCAGAAGTAATCTCCATCATCAGTACCAGAACTCACCAAGCCTCTCGTGGCTGCAGACAAATCCTCACAGCCATGTTCCAACATCTAGTGGCCTTCTAGTAGCTGTTACAGCAACAAAGAGAGATGATCAACATCTCAGCACCCTTGATGCTGGAAGGAATGCTGGAGAATCAGGTGTCTCCAGAGTTCGAGTTTTCAATTGAACACTCCATTTACACAAAATCTAATTCACACGCTTTGTTGTACACCTTGCAGCCATTGAGGAAAACATCTAAATGGCATCTTCCCAGAGGAGAGAGTCCCATCTGGTGGCCCTGTAACTAATGGTGAATGATAAACAAGCCAAACTGATGCTGGAGAACACCTGCCCTGCTCTTAATTACAGACACACTGGAGCCTGCAGTCAGTGCGAGATGTTTAAACCAGAGATCTACTCACACTGGTGCAAAAAACAAGAGAAATCTTTCATTCTGGGCCTACATCATAATCTGCTGCAGTACTGGGAACAGCAGCTAAGCTTGAGACGTGTCAGGGAAGGGCTACCAGTTTAATACACTGTTTACCCAAACGCACCATCATGTACAATAAACATCTTAAATGCTTTTTTTTAAGATATTGTCATTTTCAAATAGATATAAATGCAAATGTGATTAAAGAAGTATAGCAACAGGATAAAATTACATGTTAGACGCTGCTCACTGGTGAGTTGTGCTATATTCTGGACTGTATGTGGGCCACTTATGTGGTCCTTGGGGGCACCATGTTGGTGACCCCCGTATTACAATATTGTCCAGCTGCTCATTTTAAATGACATACTAAGGGCAGGCTGGAGAGACATTTCAGAACCACAACAGCTCCATCAGTGAAGGCATATTGAATTACACCACTTTTCCATGAACACAAAATTATAAACCACAACTCTGACGAAGCAGAACCTGCCGAGACCCGAAACTGAGGTAAACGTTCTGCTTGCAGTGGGTACAAACATCAGTGTGACTATTTGGTGTTTGGTGCCTCGGAATTATGCCACTTTTCATAGATGAGTAATGAACAAAAGGCCTTTCTCAAAAAGTGGACACTGAGACACGCTCACCAAAGGTAAAGCTCAGCTCGCACTGGGAATAGGGATGGCACGATAATCTTCTGGGAAATAATCATGGTTTCACCATTATCACAATTATTTCACATTTTAATTTCGCAGTGCAGCTAGACAATCACATTCTTTTGAAATTTTGACCTTTTATTTACTACCGTCTTTAAAAACACACAGAAGCCCCATCATCTTGAAAATGTATCCAAAAAACTCCCATACGCTGACTTCAATCATTTCATTGGTGGAAATAAAGCGTGGTACATTTTTTCGTCTGCCATCGTTTAGTACAGTGGAGTGAGGCCTCACTGTCTGAATGTCCTGTCCAGGCGAGTCCTGCCAGTCCGCTGCCAGCCCTGTCACTCAACTCTTTTTAACAGCACCAACAGAAACACGGTGTTGAGGAGCCTTTACCATTAATTAATTGTGCCATTTTAAATCGCGGTTAATTGCGGAACCGGTTCATCGTGACATTCCTAATTGGAACCCAACCTCAGCCTGTTAGTTTTACTCAAGAACTCAAGAAGCCATCAGAATAAAGGCCAGGCGGGAGAGTTTAATCTCCTTCCACCAACAGCCCCTTGCCTCCAAATTACACAGACCTTGATTTAAATGGTGGCTTGTTCAGCATAACAGCAGCATTGCTACTTTACCTCCTCCCTCACGGAAATATTATGAGAATTGCAGCTTCAGCTAGAGGCAATTTCTCTCATTATTAAAACTAGGACAAAAAAGAAAAAACCCTGAATGCTTTAAATGGATGAACAGCTAGTGGCTAACAGAGTAGGGAGGGAAAAAAAACAGAAAAAAAAAAACAGGTGCAGCTGTGGGGCCGGACAAATAGGGTAATACTTGGGACTTTGCATCTTTTACACTAGATGTTGGAATACTGCTTTAAGGATTTACCTGCATTCAGACATTAGCACAGTCACATTTGTGTTTCATATCTAGCAAAGGATGCAAGACCATTCCAACGGTATCTCACTGAGCTACATCACTCCAGAGAACGGATCCACTGCTCTATAGTGCAATACTGGGGAGCTTTGAGATCGTTTTACTACTGATATTGAAGACTAAGATTGTGCAGCTGCTTCAGAGCATTTCTCTATTGATTACGGTTTTAAGATTTTATGCACATACTGAATGCCAGCATTCACAATGGGTGCCAATTAGTCTGTTACGCGACTGGGTACTTTTGGCCAATTTCCCAAAACTCAGAGCCCATTTCACTGACTTATTGCCACAAAGGAGCTGGCGGCATGTGGTTAGGGAGTTACCCCTTCAATTGAAAGGTTGTGGGCTCGAATCCCAGGACTGCAAGTGGCACTACTGAGGTACCATAAGGAAGGAACCATCCACACATGGGTGCTGCGTCGCTGGCTGCCTCCTGCTTCACATGGCGAACGGGTAAGATGCAGATCAATCACTATTCACACCGCATGCTGTGTTTACGTGACAAAAGCCGCCACATCATACGCTAAACCATATTTGGGCCCCACTGCCAGCTTTCCAATTACTCCTAAAGACCTTCATTTAAAATGCCCATTTAAAATCTGAGCTAAAACCCTGAACACATTCTAAAGAAACGCACATTAGAGCTTTTGGTCCACTGAAAACTGGTTTTATTTGTTGGCGCCTTTACATGTTTAGAAAAAGAACCCTAGGATTTTTCCTCCTGTGTGTTTTCGTCTAGCCTCTTCATGATCCATGATGCCAGCTGAGGTCGTTAATACAATGAACCTGCAAAGGGGAGAGAAAATAAGGGAGTTAGTGAAATAGCCCAAAGATAATGAGCAAATTACAACCATTAAATCTTTCACGAGTCTGACTGTACCAGAGCAGGTCAATACCTTTGCATAGTAAAAAACAAAGAAAACCCAAAAAGTCATCCCAATCAGAGCAGCCGGTGGAAAATGAACCCTTAATGCACTCTGACTGCAGGCTTAACAGAAAAGAGGAAGAAATAACTGCAGCAAATCACTGGCAATTGAATCGATGACCCTCCAAGTACACCAGGGACTGACAAATGGAGGAGAATATACAAGGCAATTCCACACTAAATAATGAAAGAAGGCTTCAAGATGGTTATCATTTAGCCTCTTAATGGACTGTTTACAAGAGTAAATTTAATAAAGACCAACCAATCACAAAGAAGACCAGTCATTTATCAAAATGCATCTGGTTACACAGGAAAACGTGAAACATGCTCAAGGCCTATTTAAACCCTGCCTTCACCAGCTAAGTAATAAATGATGAATAACTGACCACTGGCCAGGGTTGTCATGTTTAGCTAGTTAAAAAAAAACAAAACAACTACAATCATATCCCAATATTTACACATCAGCAAAACTAAACGAGCAAAATCTACAGGTGTCACCAACAGAGGGAACCAAGGGTAGTTAAATATTAATGCAAAGGCACGTTAAATTCTGAGGTTCAATTTAAAAAGAACTGATGGTAACAAGCAACGTTTCCCTTCACAGAACAGATGAGCAAGATCTAGTCATCTTCAAGGCTCACCAATATCTTGGGCAAATCAATGCTGATCTATCTGCACATCATACAGGACTGAGGGACTCACTTTTAACATCAAAGGAAGGTTTTCTCCATTTATCTAAGCACAGTCTGGCAGGTCAGTAATGGTCTGCATTAGCATTCCACAGTGAGAGCTCACAGATGGCCTGAATGAGAAAAATTAAAAACTACAGCGTCTACAGTGGGGATTGGAGACCACAGTACCCCAACATTCCTGTACAGAACACTGCATGTAATAAAGACTACATTCTGCAGAGCTTTTATTGGACGTCAGACTGTATTGTTCTTGTCCCTCTGTGAAGTTATCCTCCAAGATCAATCAATTTTCCGATTCTGATCATAATTTTCTAGTAGTCCATAAGAGTCTGTGAAATATTTAGTCTTGAGTTGAAAGCAGTTAAAAATATTTTTTTAACTAGTTGGGGCGCACCACAATCCACATTTTGCTCCATCCCTGCTTCAAACAACCTTGAACTAAATCCAGTACTAAGTATGCAGTGCACGTGTCCTGGCTCCTGGATTAGAGCCAAAATGCGGAGTATGAGGATAGTAACCAACACTACATTGTGAAGTAACCAAGAACCTTCTTTCAAAATCTCTGAGCATCTTCAACCTTTCCACCAGTGCTAGAGTAACAGCAGATGCTAATTGGTTAGTCAATCCCAAGTCAGTTAGTACTCATTGCTTACTGAACTGCAGTAGCTTGTAAACCATAAGCAACAGGCAGCTTAAACCATTTAAGATTTACACCTAATGCTCCACATGACAGTATTTTCTGGCATTAACGTAATTTCATGTATAACATACAAAAACAACTGAGTCCTCCTGACAACGTCCCTGAGAACTGAATTGGCCCCTGCAGCCCAAGTTAACCTTAAACTACCAAAACTCCAGTATAAAATGTATGAAGTAGCTGCGCAGTCCGTTACTGTAGTGCAGGGGTGTGGAACTCCGGTCCTGGAGGTTCGTGGTCCAGCATGTTCTTGTGATTTCCCTGCTCAGAATCACCTGGTTCTCCTCGCCAGTTAAGTGTCAGATTTAGTGAACGCGTTTGAGAAGGAGAACCATCAACCTGTGCTGACACTGATCCTCCAGGACCGAAGCTGGACACCCCTGGTGTAGCGGATTCCAAATATGTGAGTGAGGTTCAACTTCTACCCTGGGCAGCCGCTCAAGCCTGATTCATGCTCATGCAAAGGCAAATATGCTCCAACACGGGGCTGTACCGTCGGAGCCTGTTTGTATTCATACTGGTCCGACCCTGCTGCAAAGAAATTCGCTGCTAGGACAGCAGGAGGCGCGTTTCTAACTTATCAGTCTGAGCCACAAAAACATTTATCCAACTTTAAATTATTTATACAGAGTTGTAGTTCTACTCAGCATATGAGACAGTGCACCTAATGCCAATAGAATACCCGTAATAACGTAAATAAGGTCCCGGAAATTACGTTGGGTTCCGAGGCTGACGTCGGCTGACCAATCACAGACGTCCAGCATCCAGCGCGGACGTCGGACGCTTAGAAAATAGAGCTCGACTCCAACCGACGATACGACGTCGTTTCATGGCAATCCAACTGATCCGACATGCTGGAGCAGTATAAATATGAATCGGGCTTCACACTACAATAAGAGTCCATGTGCAAGACTCCCAATACTCCATTCACCTACATCTGTTACTTTGGATAAAAGCGTCTGCCAAGTGACGGGAGTAAAGGCTGGAGCTGTTCATTCTGACAGAAGATTTTTGAGCAGAACTTACATCAGGATTCTAACTAGAGCAATCAGCAATCAGAGCAGAGCTATGTTTATCTAGATTTGAATTTCTGCAAACACCAAGATTCTGTGCCCTATTCTGTGTGGCTACACTGAAGCCAAACCCTAAAGATACATGAACGAAATTCAGTGGATCTTAAAGGTATCATACATTATGTGATTTGAACTAAGTGGCTTGTCTATATGAAGCACCCAAAGTGGCGGCACCAGAAAGGACACTTTCGCCCCTGTTGGCACAGTGAACTGTCCATATATTGAATAAAACGTAGAATCATGTCAGCAAATGAAGGCAGACTTCTGACCACCACATTCAGATTAAGACTCATAATCCAGCATCCTCAAACCCTGCACGTCCCCTAGAGCTGATTAAAAAATGGAATTAACGGAAAAGATGCAACAGCACCTCCTGTTTGATGAGCATAGTTGGTCAGCACTCACCCGAACTGTCTGGATGGGAGGAGATTGTTCTGCCACTTCTCCAGATCCTTCAGCTGCACGTCAAACCTTGGGCTGATGACACCGCACTGAAAACAGAATAAGGTCAAATAAAGGACTGACAACCACCATTATCCAGTAGTTCTGCCATACAGACTGATGCAAAGTCACACAAGACGGCCTCACCTTGTTCAGCCTGCCAGTGAGATTCACCACAATTTTCCCGGCTCTGTGATCATCAATGATCTCAAATTCGCCAATGTAACCTGGTGACAAACAAGACCAACGAAACAGCAGGTCACAAACACCGTCTCGAAGACAACTATTTCTAATACCCATGTATAACACACAGTATAACATGCCCACACTTATTTTGTCTCTGGACATGGTGAAGCCTGGAAGAGTAATTGTGTGTGTTTGTGAAAATAACACCATTTAGCAACACACAAATTCAACATTTTTGGAGTTCAAAGCAGCTTTATGGGGAAGATTTCTATGATGTGAAAGCAGCGGTGCATCAGTGGCTACACACTCAAGCAAAAAACACTGAGGGCATTAAAAAGGTGGTCCAAACCTGGGAAACCTGACTATGAAGAAAGGCAATTGAATTTGATTTTTTCCTTAATAGAGATAATAGTGTGGAATCTTTTCACATGTCCCTTATGCACAACTACTAAATAACTTGCTATGGCTCAATCAGCTGACAACTTTATAACATCCTATACTTCAGTGCGAGCAGACAGATGATGGAGTGGCCAAACATGACAATACACAAACCACAGTAACTATACAGTAGAGACAGGAGAAGGTTCCTGCCACACCTGAATCTACACATGGTCAACTGAATTCACTCAGTTAAGGATATAAAATGCAGGGACTCCACCAAGCAAAGCAGCATCACCGTTCTACTGCTTTGGTGCACCCGTTTCCCTTTCGGTTAGGATTTTGCCCAAGACTGCTAATGGCACCACTGTGGTACTATCCACACATAATGCTTCACTAGGGTAAACTATTTCACTGTTCACACTGTGTGCTCTGACAAATGGACATTTTACACATTAAACACCAAAACATGGAGCTCCAACATTCAAGAGATCTCCGGCTCCACAGATCAATGCTGGTAAGTTTCAGACACACTTATGGAGAAAGTCCACTACAGAAAGCATATCGATACACTTACCGTGCTTCATCATGACGGTGAGGAAGCGGACTATGACTTTGGAGCAGGGTCTGATGAGGACCTGCCGCTTCCCCCGTTTCTCCGCATTGTTGATGCTTTTCAGGGCATCGGCGAGCACGTTCATCCGCACCATGGTGCCTGCAAACACACAGACGGCCCGAGGCTCGGTTAACCTCAACATTCACACACTGAAAACCCACTTTTACCCCCTTTTAACCCTCCAACCGCTCAAGTAACGCTACCCCGGGGAAACCCAGCCTTCTTTAGGCAGCTCCAGCCGGGCCGGCACGACCCTTCCCTGCATGCTAACACTCATGTGCCCACTTACAGCTTTTTCACGAAGCCAAACGAGCTCTTAAAACAGCTCACTTACACCTCAACACCCCGTTTTCGCTCTGCTGCTCTTCCCTCGATCGACACAAGCCTACAAAACCCTAATTTAATCCCCGAATAACGCAATATTTACAACTACTTTCACCAGGGAATGTCGCGGCCAGGCGGTATCTAGAAGCCCAATCGGGCGCCTCGGGTTTACAGCCAAAATATTCCGCATAGAATCCCCCCACACACCAAATAAGCAGCCGGTAAGCCTCTGCAAATATTCCTGAAACGGTCGGCACCCTAAAACTCCCGACTCGTGTAAAGATGAGTGTGATTTTGACGGATTTTGTTGAGGACTCAGGACATTCACGGCTTACCAGCTCAGCAATATGGCGGAAAGAGGGAGGACGCAGGCGCGCGAGATGCTAAGGGCAGACCGGAGGTCTCGCGAGAGCAGTGACGTCAGGAGGCAGCGGATAATCTGCAGGCTCGCGGAACAGTGTCAAATAAATATTAGAATTATTTAAAGATTAATATATTATTCAGCTTAATTTACCCTCTGTCCCTCCTCGAATTTAATATTCACTCGGCGTCCTCGTGGACAATTTTGGTCAATTAAAACCCACTGTTAAATCAGCATTATGTTATAATGCTTTCATTCTAAACTCAACACTGTAACTAATATCAATTCTTGTCATAAATATCAAATATATATTCATTAGTTTTTTTTATCCTTCAAATACCTATTTGTTTGCAGAATGCACTTATTTTTAAAAGAATCACAAAAACAGACATTTTTCTGATCCCAGAGCTGCTGGGGCCAAAAATGAAAAAAAAAAAAAGACAAGTTATAGATACTATATAATAGAAGACATATTTATGGGGCAGCTGGTGGCCTGGTGATTCAGTTCAGGGTGTGACCCCCGCGATTAGAAGGTCCTGGGCTTGATTCCCAGGCACTACGAAACCAAAATTAAGGGGAAAAGTGCATGGATTAAGGTGATTAAGGGGTAAAACTACGGAATTCCACTTTTATGGTAAAATTAAGGGATGGGTTTACAAATGAATGGCCACTTAATTCAAATGAAGATGTTTGGCATATTTTCAGGGGTAAATTAAGGTAGAGTTAAGCACATTTAAAGTACATTGTTTCATAGTGAGGACTTGTAGTGGTAAGGCACGCCTCCAGGGGCGAATCAAGCTTTCCAAAAGTGTGGGGGTTCTGAGATAGGGATGCCAACATATAAATACAATTTAATCAATTTAATACAATATAATCTGACAAAAGTGGG
>JBBMFX010000026.1:643328-655049 GCA_037832545.1 Rhabdalestes septentrionalis
CCCTGTAACTACTGACTGTAAGACTGTCTCTGTAACTAATGACTGTAAGACTGTCTCTGTAACTAATGACTGTAAGATTGTATCTGTAACTAATGATTGTAAGACTGTGTCTGTAACTGATGATTGTAAGTCGTTCTGGATGAGGGCATCTGCCAAATGCCCCTTCGGTACAGTCAAACACATCACAAAAGCAGCTTTGCCACTCATATGATAGTTGAATGATGAAATGACGAACGGGAGGCACTTAAAAATATGACCATGGTCATGTGAAAAGGGTTTATTTATGTTTGTTCTCCCCTCATTTTAATGAGTGGGGTATCTAACGGTCCAATGTTGCTGACCACAGTGTTCAAAAGGACACGAACACCACTTCTGAGAGTTCAGGACACTTCAGGATTTGCTGACAGTGGCTCCTGTATATCGCCTTCCGCAATCTCTCCTGATTGTGGAAATATTGCTGCTCTATGAAAGGGATGGCTAAGGCCTTTCAAAGAGTGTATAAACAAACCCGTCGGAGAGGCCACTGCATCCCTGATATTCTGAAGGAAAACTAGGCCTGTCCGCCTCCAGCTGAGTAAACTATTTAAGTCGATCCTGTGTGGATACAGACATGATCTTGGAGATGGGAAACCCGACAAATGTGGGAATGATAAAGATATTCAAACACAGTAACATCTGACTGCAATATATTTTTATTATTTCATCCAGACAAGAAAAAACATCTTGATGAAACTCAAGTAGGATGTCAAAGCTGAACAGAAATTTATGAAGTTCAACTCCGGTTCCATCGTAATATCAAGCGATTTGACATGCTAATAGTTAGCCGTATATATTTTTAAAAAATCTGTGACATATCTGAACTATTGCAAGTCTCTGTCAACACTGGGATTCAAACTAAAACTGTTTCCTGTTCACAAAAGCTGTGGCCACCCAATCACTTGTGAGCAGGTAATAAACGATCCATCCCCATGGATCACCTTAATATTGTCATCTTAGCATCTATCATTATTCCGTCATCTACAGCAAAGTCACAAACAGCTTCAGGAAATGATCACTGACCGGTTAAATGGGAAAAAGGTGCTGGAACATTTTTAAAGTTCCCAGTCATGTGTGAACAGGTAAATGAAAGCTGGTGATGATTCTTTTACAAAATAAAAATAATATAGCCTGTGTAACATGTTTTTGGGTGGGTCTGCCAATCTACTGAGCCTGCAAAGCGCAATTTCTTTATAAATCAGCATCTCCATGAGTATGACAACCATTCTATACCAGTGTCTGTTAAATTCCTACGTAAGCACCTCATTCTGCTTTATAATGGACTGATTAGTGATCACCAGAATCAAATCAAAGGTAATTATTGCTGTTTTGTTTAAGAGTGAACAAGAGTTGTTGTTTTTTATTATTATTAAAGTTCTGTAAACGCTGCATCATTTCTCTTATTTTGATGTTTTGTCATTTCCTTTAAAATGATGCTTTAATGAACAATATCTTTGTTTTTTAAATCAGGAGAAATATTCTCAGCAGTTAAAAAGTAAAGCAAACCTGTTCAGTTCAATACTTGCACCTATAAAATATAAACCCCCAACATTTTGCAGCAGCCAGAGCTGAATGTAAACAGTTTTGCTTTTTTAAAACATGAGAACATCTGTCATCATTATACTTTCAACTTGGAGGTAAGTTACGGCCAGCTAGAACAATAATTTTGTCCAATTTTGTGTTTAGCAAGGCTTTCACTAAAAGAGTTGCTTTGCTGGTTCTTAATCCACTTCCCTGGGATAAAGAGATCCTGCTGGCTTTTGATGGGCATTTGTTGGGGTTTGAGGGGCTGTTTGAGGGGCCGTGGTGGCATCTGTGTAGGGGGCACAGAGCACACATTAAAGAGCCCAACAAAGACACAGGAACCCTTTAAATGTAAAAGAGGTCAAAACCATTACAGAACAGAAGACGTCCCACTGCAAATACAAAGCACAGATATTCCAGAGAGGCTACAGCTTATTCCCATCACCTGATTTTGTGAATTAGAGCATATTACGCCTGTACATCAACACAAATGGACATTTGGCCATACATACAATGACTAGCAGCAACAAAAGAGGTAAAACAACAATGACATCATGTGAGTTCCAGGCCAAAGATGGGACACGTATTTCGCAGTCTCACACGGAGAGCTCCGCCCCCTGAGACCGCTGCTACTACTTTGATTCTTTATTTCACAGTGTGTCCTTTCTTTTCTCTTAACAATCACCCCCTACCCTTAAGTTCTGTTGATGGAAGCTCTTTTGTCCACAAGCACCAAGGCAACAGCATCAAAGGGCTGCTGGGTATAAGTGAAGGTTAACCAGAAAAATTCAACTAAAGCTAAACAAAATTAAAAAAAAACTGAAAGAGCTTCTAAAGGGGTGGCTGCATATTTGTGCCAAAAGATAGGAGGAAGGATTGGAGGAGAGGGTAAGGAATGAAGATGAAATGAGCACATGGTTAAACAAGGTTCCAGTGAAATAGTTGTTAAGAAAACAAACACATCTGTGTGTTAAGGAACCCAATACCAGGCAGGTTTAAGTGTTCTATTAACTCGCAGGTACCACATTAACACTTAGACTATAAATACATCTGCCTAAATACGATATGAAGTAAAGAAATAAGCATCGATTTGTCAGATTTAATGTGCTGCTCTGATAAAATGGTAACAAAATGCAATATTAGAACCTCAACTATCAATAATTAAACATAAACAATCAATGAATAATTGATTTATTTACCAACAATCACAATAAACACCGAGCAGAGTCGTGATGTTAATTTCTTTTTAACAAAAATAATGATACAGAATTTGATTGACGTGATTCAAATGCAAGTTTTAACTACAAATTTCAACGTGGCCTGCCCAATCAGGTTTTCGAATCAGAACTATGTATTTTACGAGCCGAAACCCTCCCTCTCACGCCCGTCTGCTGTCCACCTGTTAGACTGGCTGCCGACTTGGACGCTGGCTCCAGATTGGCCTGTCTGCCGTCTGTCTGTGAGGCGAGCCGAGGACGGCGACGCCGGCTCCAGATCCACAGCCAGTGCAGTGCAAGCCTCTATTCAGCCTGACGACAGAGACGCTCCTCTATCCGGCCTCGGCTTATAATTAACAGGCCAGACCTCAAAGAGCACCACAGTTCAGTCTTAATGGTAGGCTTCTCTCCTAGGCCCCAGTTTAATACTAATACAGTCCCCATAAAGCAGTGCTGCGGACAGAGAGGAAGAGAGATATTAAGACAACAAAGCACATGCAGCCCATCCCGGATTAGAGGTTCACTGTCCCTTTGTAGCACTGAGTGGTAAACGTGCACCATCAAAATAATAACTTCATTTGAGTCTCCCTCATTGTCTTGTCCTTTGCTCTATTTTAAGACTGCACAACAATGTTCAAAAGCAGAGACAGGAAAATGTCTGAAGGCCATGGGGAGAAAATTAATGCAGTTCATGTTTAGAGGGCATGTTGTGCGATTAAGAGGAGCCCACATCAAATGGTGCGGCTTCAGAAAACCACCACTTGAAAAACAAGGCGCTTCTTCTTTGTAACATTGCGGAGAAGAGAGGAGGTGTTGTTTTTAAAGCCGACCAAGCCCATGTTAACAGTTTCCTGGAACGATATGAGTCAGGGGACAAACATATATACAAAAACGGAGGCTTGTTGAGCAAAGGGAAGACATGCAAACAGTAATTTGTTGGGAGGACAAACATAGCTTACAAGAAACTATCAAAAACTTCAAAGAAAACCAAGACCCGTCTCAAGACTACAGTCTAACGATTGACATTCTTGTCCTTTTGTGGCACGGAGAGCCATCGCATGACTGTTGTTTATGTCAGAAGACCAACAGCAGAATAGAATTTGGTATAAATGGTAAATCCCAGGTATTTTACTAACGCGCTTCAAATTGATATTTATAAAATTCTTAAATATTGGACACCTCCTTGTACTGTGTTTTGTTTTAGGTTTGTGTTACAGTACTAGTTACTATAAATTATACTTCAGTTTTGTGTCGTGTGTCAAAAACTAAATCCTCATATTTTATCAATCCTTTATTTTGTTTTTTTGCTAATAAAATTTTGATTCTGATTCTGGTGCTGATTAGCTGCTGCACAGTTAAAGATTAATGGATGGTCCCCGGTATCATTTCTGCTCTTACCAACATTTATGGTTATATTTTTGGCATCTGAAACTGTCCACTGTTTTCTGGTTATTCATCATTTCATGGACATGGGTCTGATGCACATGGGTTTTGTGTCACTACTTTCCAATGATACAGTTTCATAATCCGCTGCTTTACAGGAGCTCATGCTGGCGGTGTGGCCTGTGGACAGACCCTGGATTGTTGCCTTCTTTGTCTGTGTTGGACAAAGTATGAGTAGTTTATTTTTGTCCTTAAGTCTTTGTTTTTATTATTAATTGTTCTTAAGCTCTACTGTCCTTGAGCATTTCGAGTCTTTTTACTTCACTCTGCTTCTCTGTCCTATGAAAATTTTTTATTTTATTTCTCATTATCTAATTTTAGCACTTTTTTCTGCATTGTATACTTCACATTTACATTGGGTGTTTATTCTCCAATTCATGTAAAAATGCTGAATAAAAACGAAATAAGCAGAAGTCCAGCTGTCTGGTTGTCCAACTACAAATTAGAAAAGTAGCCTTTGTGCAAGTCACTTTGGAAGCAAGCATTTTGTTGCTGTTTTGACAAAACCTTATAATTCTGAATCAGTATGTTTAAAAGAGAAGAGAGAATATTCTTAACTTAAATGAGTGATAATACTACTGCTCCATTCCATTTAAAATGATCACACAGTAAGAAAAGGTATTTTTCCAGTTCCTCAGATGCTCATTCGGATTGAGGTCTGCAGCATTTAGAACTCTTTGTCACGTTCCTCAAACCATTTCTGAACAGTTCTTGCCGTGGGGCAGAACCTTATCCTGCTGAAAGAGGCCACTAGCGTTAGGGAGTCCACCTTCTCCCTTTCTTCCAGTTTTGAGCAGTTCTGTTGCTTGTATGCTCACCGTAGGAACTTTCAGGGGCAAACAGGTTCCAGTATGGGCACTCTGACTGGTCTGCAGTTTCCCAGCCATGTACACAGTAAGAGGAGATGCTCTGTGTCTTCAGACTCCTTTCTATCTCAGCCAGTATCACCTTTTTCACAGTTTGTGCTACAGTATCTCTTCTTGGATATTAAAAAGGCAGATGGGCGGCACTCTCCTCACATCATTAAGTCTTGGGTCCCTGTGACCAGTCGTCCTTCAACAGGTTTTGTATCTGATCACTGCATACCAGGAATACCACAAACATTCTGGAGAGACTCTGACCCAGTTGTTGTCCAGCTATCACAAGTTGGTCCTTGTCAAACTCACTCAGATCATTACACTTGCTGATTTTCCAGCTTCCAGCACGTCAGGTTCAAGAGCCCAAAAAATCCTATCCTTCTATTTGTGTAGCTTATATTCTGTTGCTGTTGAAACAATACTGTATGCCTGAATCCGTAACTACATAAGAGAATGAGAAACATTATTCATCTAACGTAGTGAAATTTCGACCGGTCTGTTCCTTATGAACTGATTACACAACATAAGGGACAGAAAGCGTTTACCGATGGTGTAATAAAGTAACGAGTATTAAGCATAGAAGAAGCTATTTGGTTATACATGATAGCAGACCTCAGTGATTAGAGATGCACTCTGTGAGAGGAATCGTTCGGCAGAGCCAGCTGAGCTCTATTGGCAGCAGATAAGCTTCAGTGGAACAAAAAACAAACAAACAGGGTCAGGGCTCTGATGTCCACACAACCCACATCTGTGAACGTCTTCCTTTCACCTAGTTCACTTTTGTCCTCCAGCTAGCTCTTCAACATCAAGGCTCAAAAAGACATTAAGGGCACTGTCATCAGACAAACTAGATAAGCAAGTTCTATTCTTGGCTGAGTTGATCAAAGCACTCCCGATTAACCCCATGTGCTCAGCTTCCAGAAGGGACTCAAATCAAACACAGATGAGGTCACAGGGAGCTGAGGAAAGAAACCAACTGTCCCTCAGAGAGGCCCCCCAAAGAGCATGTGTCCTCTAACTGGAACATTCTATAGATCTCTGGAAGGAGGCCTTGACTTTGTCTGTACTGATACCCAGTCCTGCAGTTATCATCTGGGTTAAAGAGACAGAATAATTAATATTTTCTCAGTAATTTCAAATGCTGAGTGGTGCAACCATCTTATTGTTCAGTTCAGCACCAGAAGATTTTGAGATTAAAGCTCAACAACTGTACGACCATTTGTAATTGATGGCCTAAGAGGAGAAAATTGAGGATGTGTTTGAAAATGTCCAAGCCAATGGAAACAATGAATGCTACATTTTAGGCACAGGAATTCAATTTACCTTAAGAGATAACTCAAGATAAGAATAAAAGGTAATAACACAATAGAACATTTAAAATGAACTTTTAACCTAAGAATAGCCTTGTATGGTCAGAGGTCTACCATGACAAATTTGGCGAAATGTGGAAAAAATGTATGTAGAATTATTTGCTGTTTTCTTATGGTTGTGTCCCTTTAAAGCACAAGAACTAGACAACAATACATTCTCATCAGCTATTCAAATACTCCCTAATCACAATAATATACTCAGTAATACATTATAGGGACTCTCAGTGGTAAAAGGGTACAGTATGGGCATTCTGACTGGTCTGCAGCTACACAGTCACATACACAGCAAGTGGAGAGGCACTGTTTTAGGACTCCTCTCTATCACAGCCAGCGTTTACTTTTTCACAAGTACTATAGTAGCTCTTCTGGAGTTTCGGAACTGATAGGAAACACTACCCTTACACATCAGTGAGTCCACAATTGCTGAATCACTAATCATCCTTCCTTGGACTATTTGTGGTGCCAACCACTACATACCAGGAACAAACCAAAAGACCAAATGCTCTGGAGATGTTCTGATCTAGTCACTGCATCAAAGGCCAAGGAAGTGGTTAAAGCAAATTGACCACTTCCTTAGTAAAGGGTGTTCTTCTATTGTTACTTTAAGGTTGTAATTCTGGTTTGAGGTGCCTTGTATGCATGGGTGCCTGAACCATGATATTAGGGGGAGACATGTGCCCCCAACTTTTAAAAATGTTTAGTTGTGTCCCCCCACTTATCCACACAGTGATTTGAATGAGTGAAACACGTGCATATGTTTTGCAAAACAAAAAGTGTGATTATTATAGATTAATTCATCAGAGAGCTTGTAATTAATTAGATTTTTTTAACTGCTTGACACCCCTAATTTAAATGTAAACCCCTCATTTCCTCTGCCCAGCTCTGCATGGCTTTTGCTTTGGATGACTGCTTTCTCAATTTGCCTAATACAGTTAAAAGAAAGATAAAAGAAAGTGATCCTGAAGGAATGCTGTGATCCTGGAGGGTTGGGAGTGAAATCAGGGCATTTTGCTGTTCGGACTAAATGTCCCATTGCATCATAACATTCGTTGAGCCCCACAGACGTCCTGGACTGTGAGATTGTCTGTTGAGATCTGCTCAGTCATGAAGAACAAAGTTATATGTTAAAGGTGGGTTAAATATCAAGAAGCTGGCAGATGACTTTCCTGAGAGATTTGCCACTGTCATAAAGGCAAGTATTACAGAAGAAAGGATGTACACTAAAACTGTCACATTAGTAATGCCACAGATTGCACTGATAATAACAGCTCAAGCTAAAGCTTTAGTCAAAGAAATTCATGATCTACACATCTTTAGTACAAGAATTAGATCAAAGATTTAGTGTTATATTTAATGTATTGTTTGTCTGCAGTGACAAAGGGGTGTTTATTAAAAGAATTGTCTTTTGAAGGATCTGATCGACTGAATTATATACATTTATTTAAGTAATTGCTTGGTGGAAGAATTGTTCATTGCACTGAAAATAACAGCTCGAACTAAAGATTTAATCAAAGAAAACAGGGTGATTATAAAAGAATCCGATTTTGAAGGATCTGATTGACTAAACTCTATAAACTAAAAAGAAAATTACTGCTTGGTGGAAGAATTGTTCATTGCATTTTTTAAAATAAAAATAAAAGAGGTTGTGTAACTCATTCAATCTGCCTCAACTTGCTCCTTTAGAGGGGGAGAAGTGTGAACAGAGCTAGTTTGAAAGGGTATTTTCTGGAAGATCCTGTCACTTCTAACTATGTTGCACAATTGAGCAGCAAAATCACGAGTTACATTAATTATTGTGGCTTTTGAGCAGTAGACAAAACCTCAAATGTTAAGTTTTTTTTTTATTATTCATTGTTGTTGAGGGCCATTGCGCCTTTGAGTTCCAGAAAGATCTCAGAAGAGACATCACTAACATTTGCTTCATTCCACAGTGTTTCTGGTCAGTACAGTACATGTTTCAAGCTGTCAATCATAGTAAATGGGTAGCCAGGAAATATATGTCTCCTATAAATTTAATGTCCAAACTTTTGTAGATACCTACTTTTCTCACATTTTGTCTGAACTGTAGAATAGTCATGAGGAGGCTATACCCCATTTGCTGCTCTTTGGGGGCAGATGTTGGAACATTGCTATGAGGATCTGATTGCATATGGCTGCAAGAATATTGGTATGATCAGCTACCATTGTTAAATGATTAGTTCTGGATCAAATGACACTAAAACTTGTCTTAAAGGTATTATATTTTAGGTATTACATGTTATCCCATTACTCCAGAGAATACTTAATGCTCTTTTAGTCTGTGTTAATTAACTGTGAGCGCCACTTAATGAAGAATGTACCTGAAATGGGATGCATAGATCCTTGGATTTTGGACATACTGTTCATTGCTCTTGCCCACAGGGCATTAACACAGGGTATCAGGAGCGGTCGTGGTAATTCAGTGAGAAGCAGCAGGACCAAGTAAACCCTTTATTTTCATTTAAACTCCTTAAAAAGGCCTTAAAGTATCTTTAAGAGTTTAATGGGTATGAAAGGACTGGGTGGTTGAATACATTTTTTGGATTATTACATGCTTTTAAAAGAGATGTAGGTCATTCTTCAGCGGGCTAATTCGGTCTGATGGATCAAAAACAAAGTATCACTGGTTCCTGAACCATTGTATGATTATTTCCCAGCTATATATTCCAAGCTAAACATCAGGTTCTGACATCAGCATATCATTGTCATTTCAAACATACCCTTGGAAACAGCACACAGTTTGTGATTGATCTCAGAGCGCTGCCCTGGAGCTGTACTTTGAGGGAGAAACCACGGAACCACAGTTAATGCCTTGCAGTCCCCTTGTCTCAGCTACTGTCATCAGATTTTCACTTCACTTAAAACCGGCAGTCAGTCTTACCAGCAGCCAGGCGCTGTTGACAAATGAAAGGAGATTAAAGCGTTTACCAAGCGGACTACTGTTCAAAGTTTAGTTAGACAGGCTAAAAACCCTCTGGGAGAAGAGATTTACTTTACATCAGTGTGGAATCTAAGAACAGGAATATACAGCTGCAGAAAGAAAGAGAGCACTGCAACTTATTTTTAAATCAGCATCTCTATGAGTATGACAACCATTCAGTGCCGGTGTCTGTTAAATTCCTACACAAGCACCTCATTCTGCTTTATGAGGGACTGCTTACCGATCACCTGTATCTTATTTAATGAGGAAAAGTATAAAAACACAGCTGAAATCGACACTCTCCTCTCACAATGAGACCACAATGAATGGTAAAACACAACTAGAAGTTCGTCCAGTTAATTATTGCCATTTTGTTTAGGAATGAACAAAACATTTGTTTTCTTTGAATTCTTCAATTATGTAATCACTGCATCATTTACCTTATTTTGATGTTTTGACATTTCCTTTAAAATGACGCTTTAAAGAAAAATATTTTTCTTTGAAAATGAGAAGAAATATTGTTCACAGTTCTTAACAACAAAAGCAATGCTGTTCAGTTCAATACTTTTATTGAATTTTTTATTTCTGTATCACAAGATGTGGCACAGGACTGTGTGATTTCTTAATTTGAGAGTTGTTGTCTGTTTATGGTCATTACACAATATCTCTCCTGCTCTAATATTCTGCTGGGTAGTAACAAAAAAAAATATTGCAAAACTGACTGGAGCTGCCTCTCAGAGAAGCAGTTTGGCCGTTCTGATTCATCCAATAAGTGTGAAAAGAGACATGGCGTGAGAGATTAGTTGAAATGAAGGAATAAACTGCTTTAGTGTTCAGTCTGAGAGCAAGAGAAGAGGTGTTTTCCTCACTTTATATGTGGTAAACAAATTTTCAGGAGGGTTGAGGCTGGGCATTAGACTTTCATGCCTCACCACAGCCTGCAGAGGCATAAAACATTTATTCCAAGGAAACCAAAGTTTAATTATAGATGACTGGGTGACCCAGCTCTTCTTCCAAATGAGTTCTGTAGTTTTTTTTTTCCTTTTTGTCTTGTCTGTTGCCATTGATTTATTCGAGGTTCATATTTAGTGTGTTTCTGTCTGCGCTGTCTTCATACCTCTGATCATCTTAGAGGCCACATTCAGTCTGGACTGACTGAGAACTTCAGAAATGCGCCTCACTCCCACCGAAGCAGAATGTCATAGATCTTCTGAGAACAATTACCATGAGAAAATTTCAGGATACTTTCAAGCACAGAATGCAGCAGGTCTGTCCGATAACTAATCAATTATTCAAAGCCTAAAATGACTGAAAAAAAAGCAACACAAAATAAAATAACTCCAAAACAATATCAGGTTCCCTATAACAAGATGAACTGTGGATGTCCATGACAGGTGTATAAAAAATATCTAAGACATGCAAGTGGCTATATTTGCTTCATAAATCCTTAGTTTGAGGTGAAACAAAATCTTGGATCTCCAAATTGGCAACTTTACAGAAAACTAAAAAATAAATTTCTATTGGACTATTTGCCAAAATATTTTCACACAGGTAACTAATGTGTTCAAAATATATAAAAAGACAAAGTTGATACCCAGTTTTTAGCCACGATTGACACCATAATCAGAAACATCTTTGATGAAATTAGGGCATTTTCTAATCAAACAAATTTGCAACTACAGGCCAACCAAGTACCAATCTCAGAGAATTCATTGATAAGTCATTTCAAAGCTAGAGCTGCATCATCATACCAATCAGTAATAATGTTAAAACAACTGGCAAGTGATTAAATTTAGACATTCAGACACACCGTGGCTTCGTCCATGTGGACACCTGCCAGAGTGATGTAGCCAGGGAAGGAATCACATTTCTTAGTCGTAATGCAAAACCCATGTATGAGCAGGCAAGCGAGCACCTGCCTTACATGGACGCTGTGCCAATGTTTTTAAAGAAATCAAAACATGGTTGATGTAGATGATTGCAAGTCAGTTTAGCATGCTGCAGAACATGTTTAGGTTTTCGGCATTGAGCAGACGTTCTTATCCAGAGCGATGAACATCAGTGCTTCAGTAGTCCACATCTGTTCTTCATACCTGTAGAGCTACACTAAGATCAACATCTGCTTTTAACCAAGTAACGGCCAGCTCAGGTTTACACCCTGTCAAAAGAAATGAAGGCAGAGGTTAATCCACAAGTAAGACAACAGTTTTGAGGTTAACAGCTCAAGGGTTTTTATTATTGTTATTATTGTTGTTATTATAATTATTATAATTATAATAATAATAATAATAATAATAATAATAATAATAATGATAATAATAGTAATAATAATAGTA
>JBBMFX010000026.1:664596-674841 GCA_037832545.1 Rhabdalestes septentrionalis
GTCTCTCTCTCTCTCTGTCTCTCTCTCTCTCTGTCTCTCTCTCTGTCTCTCTCTCCGTCTCTCTGTCTCTCTCTCTCTCTCTGTCTCTCTCTCCGTCTCTCTGTCTCTGTCTCTCTCTCCGTCTCTCTGTCTCTGTCTCTCTCTCTATCTATATACTTGAGGGTGTGAATTTCAGTGATATATATATATATATGTGTGTGTATATGTATGTATTCATGAATTTTCAACCACCAAAATTCACAAAAATTGTGAAAAACCATGAGTGTGTGATGTTTAAAAAAGGCCTGTTTTTTTAGAGAAAACCTCCCCCAGGTAGGCTCCCGAAACAATTTACTTTCTGCTTTAATTTTAACTCCGCTAGTACAGGCTTTAAGAAGAACAGAACAAAAAACAGGAGGGCAGCAGCCAATCAGCAGCAAGGAGGAATAAATAACGCTCTCGGATTGGCTATAGCGGTGTTTCTCCATCCCAAGATGCCTTTCATTGTGTTTCTCTCAACGAAAAATTATTGAAATGTGGCTGAATTTACATGAATGTTTATGTTTATTTTACAAAAATAGTAAATAATATTTGTCTTAATCATTTCGTAATAATATATTCCGGGAAGGTGCAGCGCTTCGTGCGAACAATTTTCTTCCGGAAAGACTGAAGCTACAAACCCTGAACTGGGAGGGTTTACTGTATATACATATATATACACACGTGTGTGTGTGTGTGTGTGTGTGTGTGTGTGTGTGTGTGTGTGTGTGTGTGTGTGTGTGTGTGTTTATGTAGATAGATAGATATACAAAAAAAAAATTACATTTCGTATTTTTTTTAGATTGTGATGTTGAAATACTGATTTTAAAATGTTAGAAATTTAATTTCGGTGTCAACTGGCAACAGATCAGACTGGACCACAAACTCAAAATTGTTACAGAAAGACGAAAAATTGTAAAAAGAGAAAATGTGATGAAAATGAGTGTACTTCCATTGACTTGTGTGGAGAGATTTACGTTCAGAGCACGGCAGATAAGACACTTTAATTTTCACAAGGTGCTTTTGTTTGTTGTTGTTTTTTATATGCTCATTAATGGTAGACAATCCTGGATGAAGGTGTGTGTGTGTGTGTGTGGCAGTACATGTTCTGGACTGATTTAATATACAGTTCTGTTGTCTCTCAGGCCCTGTGTTTGTGGTGCAGTGGCTTTTTGATGAGGCTCAGCTGACTGTGGACAACATCCACCTGGTGGGTCAGCCGGTCCAAGAGGGGCAGTGGCGATACATCCAGAACCTGGGCATCGAGCTCAGGAACACTCTCAAGGATGTTCCGTGAGTAAAAATTCCCTTTCAGTTTGAGGAAATCCTCTTAATTAACCCCAAATGTTTGGAGGACTTTGGTGAAACATGAGAAATAAATGATTAATCTGTTCTTGATTTGTAGAGCGATGTTTGCCCCAGCGTGCCTCTCACACGAGATCATAACGAGAAAGTAAGGCTCAACATTATTTCATCCATTTGCCATCATTCACTCAGTCTTCCTTAAGCACTGCATTCAGTCTTGAAGTGGGAATTATTTGAACAACAGCGTCCTCTTGTGTCCACTCTAGCTACTGGCTGGACATCCAGGTGAAAGGGACGTCACTTCCCAGAGCCCTGCACTGCTGGGACCGCAGCCTTCACGACAACAGCAGGAACAACAAAGCCCCACCCAAGGGTTGTCCAATGCACTTGATTGACAGCTGTCCGTGGCCCCACTGCAACCCAACGTGCCCGACGATCCGAGACCAGGCCACGGGGCAAGAGATGAACTTCATCCAGTTTCTGATGCACATGGGCCTTGACGTGCAGAAAATGGCTCAACAGCAGGGCATGGACCCCGGCAAGCTCCTGGGCATGCTCAGTAGTGGCAGCTAGTCGTGACCTTGTAAAGACTCTGTGCCCCTCCACCCTCAACTTGGGTGACTCTTCCTCTCTAGCAGTTCTGATACCTCTAAACCACGACCTCTGACCCTTACCCTGAGTACCCTGACCATCCCTTCCCCCAGTATCACAATCTCTTTAGCACTGACCTTAGGAAAAGCTGGACTAATGAGAACGGAAGGTACTGATTTGTTCTCATCAGTCTGTCAGATTTTGAGCAGCTCGATGGTCCTGAAGGGTGGGAATTTGCGGTGGAAATCGGGCTGCTCGCCCTCAAACAAAACAAATCCTTTAACTTTAACGACATCCAGGACGAAACGTGCCAGTTTCTTGCCTCTCAGAGGAATGCTTCACCCAAAAAATGCTTTTTTTGTTCTTCAAAGCTAGTAGCAGTCAGATAGCACTGTCTTACAAGTTAAATTAAATGATAAAAGTTCAGTGCTTTTCATTCTTTTCAGGGCATGTTTGGTAAGTACATCCGAAACAAACTTCAAACACTGTGGTTAATTTTTTTTTTTTTACATTTTCTTCGTTTTTTGCATTTTAATTTTTTAATGTGTTAGTTTTTCATGTCTTTTTGTTGGTGAGGCTCTGATGGGAAGATCTCCGGATGTTGGCAGCCGTAGCACCCAGTGAAGACCTGAGAATTGTGAAAAGTGAGCTTTCACTCACCTTCCCATTTGGCCTGTTGCTGAAATGAACGAGTGCTGACTTTGGAATGTCTGAGACAGAATGTTTTGCCATAAGCTCTGTGTTTTGTTTTGTTTTTTGGGTGAAGCATTCACTTAATCTTTTGGTTGTAAAGGTACGACGAATGTAATCCAGTTTTACGGATATTGAATATTACATTTTATATTACGGATATTTTATATCACAAATTTTGTTAGATTCATGTGGTTTGAGAGCAAAGGAAACATGGTCATGGCTAAAATATAGTTTAGTTATGTAGAACTTATTAAGTATAAATAGATACTAAGAGTTTATGAAATGCCTATAAAGAGTCTTCTCATATCGAACAGGCAACACACTGATGTGTGAGAAGCACTGGATCATCTACTCTGTAAAAAAGGCCTAAAACTGACTTTGGATCCTTAGCTATAAAGTGTCTCAGAGCAAGTTCTGATGTTTGATAAGCTCTTCCACGTCCAGATAGTCGTCCTCACAAACCGCTGCAGCTTGAGAAATGTGTTTGGAAGGGGTTTCCAGTTTAGATTTACTGACGTTTCTATGTGCGGTCATGGCATAACAAAACTGACCCACACTGGAATGTTTGCTTAAGACCTGCTACCAAGCGTTTATTAAAGGTGGACCAAGTTTTAGAATTATTTGCTGCTTTCTTGACATCATGACCAGAAAGAGTTTGGACAGACAGTTTTATCAAGACTCTGTTACTCAGGTTGGCCTCTGTTCACTTTCTCTGTTCATCTGAAAAGAGAACTATTCCATTTTTTTTTTTCATATTTATGGAGAACATTTTTAAACTTCTGACCACAGTACTGTTGTACTGCCTCAACAGTGTAGCAAAGCTAAAGGAAATGTTAACCTAATTCCTGTATCCTCGATATTTTACCTTGGATAAAGCTTTACATTGATCAGCCACAACATTTTTTTTTAAATCATGAGGTGGAATATTTTAGGCATCACTCAGTTCTTGAAGTTCATGGTTTGGAAGCAGAAACCATGGAGAAACGGATCTGAGCAACGCGTTAACAGGACTGAAAAGTGATGGCTGGACATCTGTGTCAGTCATGTGTCATGAGGACTTGGTCTCCAAATTTCAAACCAATCAAGCTTCTGTGGGACAAACTAGTCCAATCCATGGAGGAACCAGCTTACAGGACTTAAAGGATATGCTGGTGCAGAACCACAGACCCCCAGATGTTCTTATGGAGTCCAAACCTCGACGGGTCAGAGCTGGTTTGGGAGAATGAGGAGGATCAACAATATTAAATGTTCTGGCTGATAGATGATTCAATGTTCTGGCTGATCTGTGAAAGTATTACAATCAGATTCTCATTAGGGCAAATCTAAAACTTAATTTCAGAAATAAAAGTGAAAATAATTGCACATCCTCTACAGAGAACACACTTCTGCACATTTTAATGCACAAGCCCCAGTTTCTCTCCTTATTACTAAACATAATCTGGATTATGCTAAATTTTAGCATAGGAAAAATTATGCCCTAAAATGTACAATAAAATGGCCCCTAAAGGATGTAAGAAAATTTCACTACGAAAATCAATGGAACAGTTTTTGCGGGGTTTTTTTGGTATTACTTTTTTTTTTTTGGCCTGACATTTCTTTTACTTAAACAAATTATTCTATCAATGCAACTTTTCATTGTTCTTCCTATTATTTTTTTTTGTACAATGACTCTTTTTAGAAATTGTTTCTTGAAAGAAACACTCTGGACTCTTGAAATATTTTATATAAACCTCACTTTTTAAAATAAAGTATTATAAAACAGTCTTCAGTAAAATCACAAAAAAATCCACAGGAGCAGAGAGAAAAAAAATGTATTACTTATTATTTTGCTCTGTAACATATTTTTAACAAAGGAATTCAATATTTATTTTGCTATGTAAATCATATTTAAAAGGTATTTTCACAGATACATGATTCTTTGTAAATTGTACATTTTTATTCCATTGTCATCTGCATGTAATTGTATCAGAAGGAACACATTACAGTTATTCCAAACAATCATTTGTCTGGTTTGTCATTGCTCCGATCTTTTTTTTCATCCGTTTTTCACCTCGTGCCTTGTTTTTCAAAGCAATTTTGCAAGTGCATGGGTATGTAACTACCTAGAAAGCCAAGACCAAATCTAGGTAAAAATAGCATTGATCTCCAAGCAGTTGGTTGTGTTTTGATTTGGCTCCACTAAACGGGCAGAGGCTTTTATTCTTGGAGGTACAAGGACACAACCTCCACAAATACAATAAAAGTAATGCAAACAAAACAATAGAACACACAGTTCCACTCTGAGACAATGTCGTAATTCAGAAACTATGATAACCTTAATACTTCAAACACAGGCATCACTGTCCTAAAACTGTATGAACTTGAAAACATCCACACGCCCGTCCACCCAGCACCAGCATTCACACACATAATTACCCCAAATCTGCAGAGCTCTTTCCTTTATATCAAGCTCTGTCATTACCTAAAAAAAAGCACATACAAATTCCCCACCCTAAGAAATACGACTCCCTGACACGGACATGTGGACTCCCCACCATTCCACTGTGGAATATGAGGGTCTATTTATAGAGACGGTGTGGCCAAGGTCTCTGAGCTCAGCAGAACGGTCCCTTAAACAACTTTCCCCAGCGGCCTGACGCTCCACTGCTCTTTCAGAAACCCCAGCGAGGCACAGGCACAGTTCTGGAGTCTGAGACCCTAGAGAGAAGAAGACTTCAGAGTTTTAAAGATTTTGGCTGTAAATGTATGATGTCTCCAAACAGCTGACGGAGTTTATGAACTTGAACCTAATTTCATTACTTTTTTTTTTTTTTTTGCTATTCAAACCATCGACTGATTTTCCCAATCTGGAAAACTTTCATTGTGGGACCATCCTGTGTCTGGAAAAGTTCTGGAATCCTTACCGTCCTGAAAGGAACTGCTCTGACAATCAGGATCTCTGAGGTGTCAATTTCAATTTGAAACCAAAGGTAAAATCCAGCTGGACAATACTGAGCACGAGGACTAAAAAAAACTTTTAGACCTTTTACCGAATTGTACTTAGTAACATCTTTTATTATTTCAACACTGATTTTATATTTAAATCTATTTAGACATCTGCATCCTAAAATACGTACCTATTATTATCTGAGACGTTTTTGTAGCATTGCAGCCTGTAAAGAGGCCATCAGAAGAGGGGAAGGAGTTTTCACTGTAATCTGACCCCCCACACGCGGCAATAATTACAATGCATGGTGGGAAAGCCCTGAAGGAGATTTATAATTAAGGGAGTCTATAAAAAGCTTGGGGCGGCGGGCGAGGTTTGTGGAGTCGGGCGAGGAGGTACGGCGACGCCCCGTCTGGAGGGTTGTAGGATCCTGCGTGTAGCGGACAACCCTCCTAATGGATCCGCACGGAGGCCACTACCTGAACCGGGATGCGGTCCTGTCCGGGTTGGGCGCCGCCCGGATGTGCCAGCTGGTGCTGGGCTGCACCACCATGTCTCTGGTGGCCCACAGTGCAGGCTTCAGCGCCACCTATGGAACCTTCTGCATGTTCGTGTGGTGCTTCTGCTTCGCCATGACGCTGGTCATCTTCACGTTGGACGTGGCCCGGCTGCACAGCTGCATGCCCATCTCCTGGGACAACTTCACCGTGTCCTATGCCATGCTGGCCACGCTCATGTACATCACGGCCTCTGTGGTGTACCCTGTCTACTTCCTCACCAGTGAGTGTCCGGCGCAGGGCTGTGAGGTACGGAACTACCGCATCGCCGTCACCGTCTGCTCCAGTGTCTGCTGCTTCACCTACGGGGCCGAGGTCTTCCTGACCAGGGCCAAGCCGGGACACGTGGTGGGCTACATGGCCACCCTCTCCGGCCTGCTCAAGGTGGTCCAGGCCTTCATCGCCTGCATCATCTTCGGCGCCCTTGCAAACGACAGCGAGTACAACCGCCACATCCCCACCCAGTACTGCGTGGTGGTCTACAGCCTGTGCTTCGCCGTCACCGTGGTGGTAGTGATGCTGACCGTCTCTGGAAGGACGTCTGCTCTCAGGCTGCCCTTCGACCGCTTCGTCATCATCTACACCTTCCTGGCCGTGCTCCTGTACATGAGTGCGGCTGTGGTGTGGCCCGTCTTTAGTTTCGACAAGAAGTACGGCACCCCTGGGCGGCCGGACGACTGCCCCCGGGGGAAGTGCCCCTGGGACAGCAAGCTGGTGGTGGCTGTCTTCACCTTCGCCAACCTGGTGCTGTACTTTACCGATCTGGTTTACTCCCAGAGAATTCGCTTCGTCTCCCAGTCAGCAGCCTGAACATTCTTCTGCTGGACTGAACACATACCTCACTGGAAATGACAAGGAAGCAACTGTTTAAGAACACTGTCCATCAACCAGCCTCTGAATTTCAGGTGTTCTTTTCCCTAAATGAGTAACATGCAGAGTCATCAAAAGTAGGGATTGCAAGAGAGATTATATCATGCAAAAAAATCTGCCATGGGATAAGCAAAAGACTCCATACCCCAGTCTTTGATCAATTTAGACATACTGAGACAGTCTATATTATTACAGACTACCAAGACAACATTTTGGATGCTTGTATCACATTAAAAATGTTATGTTTACACTTGTTATTCCTCTACGTAAGATTGTTTAGGGCGAGCTGAATAACCATATAGAACTTTCCAACTGTGCACACTCCATCAGAATGTTTCGCTCAACATGATCCTGTACTGACACAGTGTATGTGTGGAAATACAGTGTACATCTGGAAACAAGGGTAAATGTCCTGATTTAGTATCACAACTATTGACAAAATAGTTTGATGAGTGAATCTTAGAGCTTCTTGTTTTTTGCCATAAAAGATTAAAAAGGAAGAATTGCTATGTGAGACTACCCTTAGCGAAAAGTAGTATACTTCAAGTTCATTTTATTACGTATACTTGCGTATTAGTATAAGTATAGCAAGTGTATGGACCATGTACTTATAGTGTACTAGATTGGAACATTTTTTATATTTAAGGATACTTTGTAAAGTTTACATAAGCACACTTATCAGAATAAGTCAAGTATACTTCACTACACTATTCTTATGTATGTAAAATATGGTATATAAAAAGTAAACTTCAAGTACACTGCCTCAGTTTTAGTATTAATAAAGTATACTCAGTACACTAAATAAACTACTTTTTGCTAAGGGTAACTAGACGAGGCAATACAAGATAATTTGTAAAGAACATTATCAGTCATAGTGGTCTTTCAATATGCTTTATAGAGATAAAATAAGATCAACATAGAGTACAAGTAAATGTAACTGAACCGAGGTCTCCATGGGGTGCTGGATCCAATAGTGTAATAGCTAAAGCCATTTAATCCCATTTAGTTTTAGATCTGAGCATCACTATATGACCAGCTCCTGCCAGTCTTGGAGCCCTACCAGAGTGATATTCAAACAATTTAGAGACAAAAATTAGAGCTAAAACAGTTAAATGTCTTTTAAACAATGAGCAAACTTAGTTTAAGAACCTGAGGATTCAAGTAATGTGCTAATTTTCTTGTTTTTTCTTAGAATTCTAGCAGCAGCACTTTGAAAAAGCTGCAGCGTGTTACAAGTTGTGTAACTCAGCATTCTTAAGTACAAAGCTAAATTTAGAAATGTTCAATGTTTGGAAAGCAAGTAAATGGCTTTAGTTTCAGCACTGTTTCTTCAAGGGTTGTGATATCAACAGCAAATTCATAAATGAAAGCCACATTTTCTTTGTATATTGATATATATATATATATATATATTTATGTCGCTGCTTGACTGGATGGTGATCATGCTTTGTTTCACATTGTCAGTTACAAGAAAAGAAATATGACATTTTAGTTCTACAATATAGGACTAATGTAACTGTGTGAAAAAAAATTCAATAAAGGAAATAACGTTAGCAGAGCAATAACTTTGTGTTTTTGCAGTGTGATATGATGCCACATTCAATTGTTACTGTCATTACCTCTGATACCATTTTTTTTTTATTTTGTGAGAGGCTACAAACAACAAACAATGATTTTTACTGGTTTCCCAACTTGTTACCAAACATCAGCATTGTGATACATCTTGTGATTTGTAAAAATATATTCGTTAAGCAGAAGCGCGTTTTGAAGTGTTGAACCGTTTTTACAGACAAATATAAATAAACAGGACATTTAACGCTGACACAAAGTACTGAAAATGTATGCAGATCAATACATCAAGAATGTTTTCTGCCTTAGCAACTTATGAAAACAGGATGGAAATTATTATACAAATGCTTATATTAAGGAAAAACTGCCAATGCAGTAAGCAAAATAGACTTCTTAAAATGATAAAAAATAAGCACAAAAACAAGACAGTAATTCTTTTTTTTTCCGATAGTTTTTTTTCTTAATTTAGTATTTCAATAAATATTACAAAGAAGACTTTGATTACCCCATTGGCAGGTTTGTATTTACACCTCATTTTCCATTTTCCTCATTTTTATTTCCATAGTTCTTCTAAGCTTCTAAGATTTTGGGTGTTTTTGCAGTGATCTATAATATCTCTGCTTGAAGCCACAGTCAAGATTTGGTCATGTTTTTTTGTTTTTACATCAATAAAACATTCAGAAAGAAGTTTCCAATTACAGTTGATCTTTTTTGTTTGTCTAACTAGCAGAGTAATTAACACAGATATAATAAATGATAAATAAATTCATTATAATTGTGTTCGACTTTGTCAGTATGTATCTTTAGGAATTTGTTTCATCTTTTTTCCCCTTCCTTTCTTTTTTTATAGTTTTATCTTTAATAAATAGTACAATAAACAGATCTCATTTATTGTGATCTGTTTATTGTACTATTTATTAAAGATACCAATTCAAGTTAAGATTATTTCAATCTTTGTTTTCTTGGTCAAATAGTACAGATTAGTAGTAGTGTGGTGTTGAATGTTTAAACATTGCAGTGTGTCTGAATCTAAATGGGATTCTGTTCATTTGTTTTGTCTCACAGTGTGACTGTTTATATGCCATTTTTATTTTAATAGATTTAATAAGGCTTTTATGTTTTATGTGAATATCTTGTCTGATATATGTATGCCTTTCTAAAATGTTCAACTATAAAAGCTTAGTATTGATTAAAACAGACCTTCTATCGTGATAATCTGTCATCTCTGGGTGTTCTGTCAAGATAATCAGGTTTTAAAGGATTTTCTTTGTCACTAAATGATACACACACACTCCACAAAGAAAATATAAACTGAGTAACTGAGTGAGACATCTGCATGACATTTTGTGTTTGTGTTTTAAAGTAAATGTCATATACACAGAGTATGTAAATCGTGTTCTTTCTTATAAATCTTTTGGTTTTGTGCCAGGTTTGTTGCACCAGTTCTGATCATTTCAGGCCTTTTCTGCATTAAACAGAGGTGCATACCAATAGGATTCTATATATAGGTTTGATTTTGAAAGATATAGAATAGAATACAAGTATTATTGAAACTTGTTTCCCTATGCAACTCCATTTCTTACTCAGTTAAAGGAAAGTACATACTTTTACATTTTCAGCTACTCATTACAGATCTCCACGGTCACACACACACACACACACACACACACACACACACACACACACACACACACACACACACACACACACACACAC